>PVIJ01001936.1:0-178069 GCA_004024925.1 Scalopus aquaticus
GAAAAAAAATAAATTAATGATTCTATTCGTGTTATCTTTTTGGGTGAGATCTAGAATACTTGTTACTATTTCTAACAATTTGGTGTTTAATTGTAACTTTAAAGTAACAAAATTATTCTAGTTGATTTATTTTCCATCAAAATCAATAAGAGAGAAGAGCAGGGAAGGCAGATGAATGTGGCCATGTGGAGATGAGAGCCCAAAGTCGCTGGCGGGGAAGTGAGCTTCGGGGCCTTCCTTGTGTGGCTCTGGGGACTCTGAGGGCCTCGCTTGCCCTCGCCCGACACCGGGGCTAGAATCCTACAACCATGGGCGCTCCAGAACTTCCGCACTCAGTAGAATTGGAGTTTTGGTAAAAGAAAATGTATTATGAAGTATCTTTTTTGAAAAAAATTAGGCAGAACTTATGTGCAGTCTGTGTGTGGTGAAACACAAAGTGGGATCTTTCCTCTTCGTTGTTTTGGGGTCTTTTTGTGGTATTTTCCTGGGGTGGGTGGCGTGGGGATTTAGTGGGGGGGGATGCCAGAGCAGGAGAGGGGAGCTGAAACCGTAAGGGAGCAGACACCGCAGGCCCCAGGTGTGTTCTGTGCCGCGCGGCCGCGCTCTTCCATCACAGGAAGGCCTATTCCATGGACGCCACGAAAACCCCGCTCATGGGGCGGTTTCCTCATCTGGGAGCGGGTCATCGGGAGCAGCGCACCTGGGGCACTGCGGGGAGGAGGGTGCTGGCGAGGGTCGGAAGGAGCATGCGAGATCCCACCCGCCCGCGCCAGGGAGGGTGGCATGGGGCGTTCCCAGGGCCTGGCACTGCCGCGGCCAGCACAGTGTGTCTTTCATGCTCTTCCAGCTCTCTCTGGCCCTTCCTGGCTCCCTTCCAATGTCAACAGCTCACCCAGGCCTGCTTGCTTTTAAAATAACATCCTACGAACATTCTTCCTTCCTTCATCACTGCGCCCTGATGTTTTAGATTTAACTACTTCTCAGTAAGGTCTGGATGACTAATAGGTCTAGTCCTCAAGATACTTGGATCTTAAGTGAACTGATAATCTTTAGCATATGAGGAGATGATGTCTTGGAGTGAAACTAAGTGCATCTTAATCCTTTTCTACTCTTTGAAAATAGGGGATCCCCATGAAGAGATGCTAAATCTAGGGGAGAAAAACAAGTTTCCACAGGTGGTGTGATCACAGACAGACCGCTGCCTCTCTGCTCCAGAGAACCTTTCCCCCCACAGATGCCTTGCCCTTTCCAAGTTTCCTTGATGGCTCCAGCTTTAATGCTGATCTTTTAAGAAAACCCGTTTCTACCATATCTTCTACTACTTATCCTTTTCTCATAGCATTTAATACTGTTTGAGTAAATAACAGGTAAATCTTTTCTGGATGAACAGTTGTGAAAAGTCACTTCTAACTTGAAACGTTCAGAACCTGTCCTGGGGGACAAGAACTGGACTGAGACGCGGGCTATTCTGACTGTGGACTTTAGACGCCGGGAGCTCTGATGAGACTAAAATGAAAATAATCCCGGGCGCAAGAAAACCAGCCTCCAATCTTTAGCAACCAGCACTCCTCACGAAAAGCCTCAGCAAGACGCGCCCGGGGAGCAGCGGGCGCGGCGTACTTGAGCGGCGCGGGCAGGATGGCCTGGTAGCTGTAGCGCTGCTGCTGCTGGCTCAGGATCTGGAGCTGCAGGAAGAGCTGCTGCTGCTGCAGCAGGCGGGCGTAGTTGGAGTCCATCTGCGGCTCGCTCTTCTCCCCCTTCTGGTCGGGCGGGACGTACTGATGGTACTTGAGCTTCTTCACCCGCGGCTTGGGGTCTTTGCACTTTTTGCTCCGGTGTTTGTCATTTGGATTCTTGGGATGGCTTTGCTGTTTTCCAGAAGAAGAAAATAAAACCATTTTAAGCGATGCTACTACATGCCATCTGCTCTACTGTGTGTCTAAATGATTTGAGATTAAAATGCAAGTACCTTTCCATTCCAGAAAGCAACGTACTCAATACATGTCAAGAGCCTTGGAAACATTTGCATACTCAAAATTTGGCTCCTAAAAACTTATTTCCTTGTACTGCATCATTCCCTTGGTCTAAGAGTACGATGCTTAGCCTTATCTATTTAAATCAACATGTTAATTTTGGGTCTCCTATGTAGACACACTGCTAAGTACTTATACACATTACCTACTCCTGGAAAAAAAAAAAGGTGGTACATTAAGTACACAGCAGGGAAATAAGGATGGTTCACTCTGACATATAATGTCTGTAATTGTTAAAAAACCTATGGAGAATATGTTAAAATAGAAAAATGCTTCTAAATGAAAATAAACCAGGATATAAAGCTATATATTTTTAGGGAAAATAACAGGGAAAATTAAAATAAGAAGTAATGTGACTATGAATTTTTTAAAAATCTTGAAATGACTGCGTTTTTATTTTGAAAATGTGGTAGGAGACTCCATCTTACGGTGAAGAATCTGATGATTACTTCCTGAGCTATTTTCTTCTCCATTTTTAACTTATCAGATCAACTTCTATTTTTCAGTACTCTTAAGATAACTTCACATGAAAAAATAGTCCATCAGCTAAACAGAACAAGGTATAGAGAATTCCTCAGCTGCCTTCGGTAAGACACTTAGTAAGACAACTTTGAGAAGGACTAAATTAAATCGAGTTATTCATGTGAACATGTTATATATGCTCATGTTCACAGAATTAGGAAGTTGCCATCCCTTTTGCCCCCCACCCCTCCAAAAGCCCCCAAAACAAAGAATAAAAATCACTGTATCCGAGAGATCAGAAGCCATCAGTCCTGACGGTCGCGCTTTACCCCGCGGCCACCTCTGTTTGCCACGTCGACTTCCCTGTTCACACACTTCTCATTTTCTTCCCACGGACACTCTCAAGGTCATTCCTTCACCTCCTAGACTCTGCCCAGACGTTACCTGCCAATTCTATTGGCGCACTCTGTTTAGAGCACAACTGTCTCCCCGGCATCTCTCTCCTCCCTCATGTCGCTCACCTCCTGGCACACGCTGCATTTTGTAGTCTGTTTGCCTTCGCTCTTAACCGAGGGGTGGCGTGCCTGGGGGTGTGTTCTTCATTGCCCTGCCTACTCCCGGTACCTCGATCAGCTTCTGGCACACAGAGGTACACGAGGGTCTGTTAAGTATCAATGAATGATGACTGTGCACGCCGATCAGAAGTCAGCTGAACTGTCGGTGCTTAAGGTGCATCCCAACGCCAGAAGGTTCTCCCGCCCACTGAAACACCCTCCCACAGCCTCACAACACTAACTCACTGTCCTCCGGTCACTTTTCCCCAGTAATAAGCTTTATTTCTAGTCTTTTCAAATTGATCACAACATGGAATGCGGTCTGGGCCGCGGAGGTTTGACTGTAATTGTTACATGATGAGGAAAGAGCAGCCTCAGCCACACCTCGGCCCCTGCCGAGGGAGGGAGGGGGACATTACCGTAACGACTAGCACCCCTTGGGCTAAACACACCATCACCTTTTAGTGGGCGCATGTCTATTTTCTCAGGATGTGAGGACAGGAGGCCACTTTCCTTAGAGACAAAACCAAAGAACTGTGATCCGCTGACAGCGCGTGCCACCTGCCCCTCTCCCGGGCCTCCTCCTAGGACTCTCACCCCAACCCTGAATTCCCCTTTCGCAAACAATGCACCTTGTCCTGGCACCAAAGCCCTCCCCAAAGACATCCTCGCGAGGAGCAGGAATTCGGAGCTGAGGAGAGGTAGAGGGCGCCTGCTCAGTACCGCGGGGCAGGCGGGCTGGCATCACACTGTGCCTCTAGCGCCACCTGCTCAGGGTGGGACGCGGAGTAAGAGCTGATTTTACTGACATAGCTGCCACTTGCCACCCTCTGGATTTCTGGATCCAACAGCAAGTGGTGGAAGACGGTGAAGACACCGATATGCCCCCAGCCACGTCCCCTCGGCCACACCGACAGCGCGCGCCCGGGTGGGAAGGGAGCCCTTCTCTTCAGGAGGGACAAGGACAGGTCCAGTGAACAGACGGGGGGAGGGGGATGCGGCGGGTTAGGTGCGGGCTGCAGGGTTGGCTGGGCGGGCAGCCGGGACGCAGGAGACGGGGCCCTCCTGGTCTTGTCACAACTCGGGAACGCGGGTCCGCTGAGTGGTGAGGAGGACGAGCCGAGCCCCAAGGCCCTTTCTCAGTTTTAAACGTCTGAGGTCTATGTTCTGCTAGTTTGGGCAAAACCACATAGGAAATGATTAGTTATTCCTCAGTTTACTCCCCCTCACTTTATCTAGTAGTTCTAAATATACTTTTAGAATCTTAAAAAATGTACTATACACTCAAAAATTTTAGACTTCTTGTGATTTACGCAAATGGAATTATTTTGATGGAATATAATGCAGAGAATGTAGGGAAGGGTGTCACAAGTCTGCAGCTTCTCTGAAGAACAAACTAAACTTCATCAGGCCAAATCTGCTAAATCAAAAAAATGTACTTGCTTCTCTAAAGCCTTTAACCTGTCGTGTAGTATCTATCCGGAAAGCCACCACGTTTGACCTTGTTATAAAGTCCAAAATCGCTTCGCCATCAGACCCCCGCTAGAGGCGCGACCTGCGCGGCGCAGCCCGACTCCAGCGCCCATGTCACCTCAGCTCCAGGAGGTGGCACCGCTGGTAACACGGCTCCTGAGGCCTTTCTGCACAGCCCCGCAGTTTCATACACACCAAACTTTATGCTGTTCTTTGTGAGCAGGACAGTTGTTCACTTGTCGAAGGCCTGTCCCAGCAGCCCTCCCTTGCTCTCCTGTTCGTGGCTTCAGGATAAAAGGTGGCTGGGCAATGCTGACGCAGGCCCGAGCCTTAGGCACACAGCCACGGCAAAGACACACAAACCGATGTCTGCAGGGCACCCACCTTCACCAGTGCTGGCCCGGGTTTTGCTGAGGAGACAGTGTTCGTGGGGAGGACGGGAGCTGTGGACCTCGTCGGGGTTTGATCCGCAGGAGTTTTCAAGAATTCAGGAACTGCTGGGGGCACTGAAGTAAACTGGTGAGAAAGGCAGGAAAGAACCAGTCTGTGAAATCAGTTAGCCAATAAATTATCAATAATTTAATAAATCAATGAAAACATGAAAACCAGAATTATAAAGGGACGACCTCATTTTAAAAAAGACTGCTAGAAAAGAAACAAAAGAAAAATACATGATGCTGTCTGAGACTGAGCTGGTAGAATAGCAAGCTTTACTTTAGGGGAGTCAATTATTTAGGCTTTGCCTTCATGGTGATGAAAAAGCTGCAGCTAATTAAGGTTAGGCTGAGGAACTATAGAAAATGTTTTCTCAACAATATGGTCAGAACCACACTTATGTAGTAGAAAAGTCCAAGACTCTTGTAAGTGCTATCAAAACCACCCATGCCCCACGTAAGGTCTGCCTGCCGTACTAGCCACCACTGCCTCGGCTAATTCAAATGTGACCGTCAGCCTTCCTGACAAGGCCCGAAGAAGCCCCTGCACCACACTGCAGACACACACGGCGACCTTTGCTGAGAAAGCTGGCAGTTTCCTGGAGTTCCTCGACTCTTGTGTTCTTGAGAGTTTATGTTCCTCTCTCCATGCCTGACTGCACTCTTGGTAACCACCTCCCTCCCTGCGCCCCCTTTCCTGCAATGGGGAAGAGATAGGAAGAATCTATGGTGGTAAGAGAGACCTGTTTCACTGACAATCCCCCTTACTTAAAGCAAGAAGCTAATATACTGAGCAATTATTGACTCTCAGCTTGGAGTCATGTCTGAACAAAGGAAGCTACAGGAGATTTTTTTTTTTTAAAGATTTTTATTTATTTTTGCATACAAGCTGGGGTACAGGCCAGAGGTGTGGGGCGGTGAGAGGGCTCACCAGAGTCAGAGTGGGGAGCAGAACAGGCAGATGGACCGAAATACACTGCTGAGGGGGGCAGCAGGTGAGGCAGGAGAGGTCTGCTGCGCCACATGGGAATCTCCCTGCCTGGGCATCGAACTTGAGCCACGGCCGCCGAAGGCTCCACAGCGCTGCATTAACCCGTTTGTTGCGCCACCAGGGAGGCCCGATTTTGTTCTTTTAATCAGTCTACTTCAAGAATACTTTAAGTGTTCATTTACTGGAAAGAACTATTACTACTATAATGAATCAGTTAAATGTTACCCATCGATGACTACTTGAACTCACCATTAGCAGCTTTCCATGAAGAAAAAATATCTTTATCACTTCTACTTTCCTGAACAATTCTCAAACTCATCACAACACTCAAAATTTGTTGAAGTATTTAGTTTTAAAAATAGTAAAGTGTATTTTCCCTCCTTAAAATAAATGACCTGAAAACTTAGAGGGCTATTAGCAGCAAGAAATATGAAGCTTGGCACATACTAGTTACCCAATAAATAATTGTGTACCGGGTGGAAATCCCTGGGGGCTGTGCGCATGCTGGGTCACACTCGAACCCTGCGCCTGTGCGTGTGGCTTGCCTGTGTTGGCGCCATTCTCGGGTTTTTGTTTTGTTTTGATTTTAGCTTTTCAGTGATTATTTGTAAGTGTTGACAGCTTGGCTTAAAAGATGGCTGTCTCCAACGTCATCTTCGAACAGAAATGAAAGGCCTCATCGGCGAGCCTTGACACCTGTGTGTCAAGCTGACCTCTGTCCTCGAGTGGCCCAAGACAGCGGACTCCGACATGGCGTGAAGGGCAATGGGCAGCTGATAACTGCTTGAAGGGACATGGGTTTATGCTGTTTGCCTTCCACTTTGCACATTTTTTGGGAAATGAGGATATTTATCTCTGGGTCAATTTTCACAAGGGGAAAAACAGTCCTTGACTGTTAAATAGCTGGCATCTGAAGCAGGACCAGACACTTGAACTATGAAGCATGTATGTGCACTTCTTGGAAGATAAACCCTACTAGCCCACAGCCTGTTTTACCCCTCGCTGCGTGGTATGATAGTGACGATGCGTTTGATGAGTTAATGTTAATAATCTGAAAAATAACCCAGGCACGTGAATGTGGTATCCATGGCCGTACTTATGGAAATGGCTTGTCTTTATTTCTAGACCCTACCTACTGGACTTCAGTCTTGATTGCTAATACAGTATATCTCCACTTAGCATTCACCAGGAAGTTCTCGGAAACTATGACTTTAAGAGAACTGACATCACAAAACCAGTTTTACCAGACATGACTCGATACACAGGAGTTAAGTTCCAACGGCGAATTCTGGTCACAAAAACATCACCAAACTGCTAAAAAAAAGACCCAAAACATCTATATTCAACAGTAATTTGTACCCATTGATTCATTCACTCACTCACTCATCTGTTTCCCAGCCCTCTGTTCCAGGTCGGGGTGCGGGTGGCTGGGGTGCGGGTGGCTGGGCGCTCTCGCAGCGCAGCCAGGACCCCGTGCTTTGCGGGCACGGCGCCGCATCTGCACCTGCACAGACTGGGGTTGCTGAGACATGCCACACCCTCTGGGATGCGGAGGATCCAGAGTCCTCGGAGAAAACCCACACGGACATGGGGAGAACGTGCAAATGCCACACACGGTAGCCCTGGCTAGAAATATGTTTTTTTTCCCTCATCAACACTGGAACAGAACCTAAAGTGAAACCACCTGATCTGCGGACGCGCTCTACACTCGTCTTTGCTCTGCTGGCGTTGTGTGACTCTGCTCCTCAGGACACACGGATTCCAGCCAACACCGGAATCACCAACTGGGACACAGAAATTGCTGACTTTACTTCATGTGAAGAAGCCTAGTTCAAAGGGGAAAACTATCTGAATTCTTACATTTATCCAGTCTTTATCACATGCCTTAGAAAGGACCAAAAACAAAAACAAACAAAAAAACCAAAACAAAACCTAAAAACCCACAAAACCAAACTTAGATCCTATCCTAGTGGCTCGTTACCAAGTAATCCAAATATTAGTAATTCTGAAATGACAATATTCCAAGAAGGATGAAGCAAGGAATAGCCAAGCCAGAAAGGATACTATAGTTACTTTTTCTATAATAAATTGAGCAGTATGTTAAAAACCTTAAAAGAACACTTTAAATTGCCACTGAGATGTAAATTCACCTAATGCACTAGCAAAATTTAATCTTAAAACGATTCAGCCGTGGCTGTGCTTTGTCTATTGGCTCCACTCACTGTTTCCATCACAAGTCACTGGCTTCACGACCATCAGTCCCTTAACTGTCATTGCAACACCATGGAAGAAAATGCCAGAAGAACATTGTTCCTTAAAGGAGGATATTTATGCTTTAAATGGAACTCAAAATAAAACACTTCCAATTTTAAGACTGACTTTTCTCTTCTTAGAAACTGCTATGGGAAAAGTTCTGCTATGAAAGAAAAAATAAGTCAGCAAATGTTTAAGTGGATTAAAGTTTTGTTTCAAGTGTCTGCACTGGTAACTTCTGAGAAGAAGATACTGTTCTCCAGTATGTTCCCTTTTTACTGCCATTTTTTTAATGCAACCCAGAGATTGTAATTTAAAAACCAGATATTTTAAAAAGGCATTTTTGTATTGTAGATTTAAAATACACAATAAATGTGTTTTTAATTTAGGATGTAGAAGAGCGCTTAGTTAAGATGGCAATATGCAAATAAGAAATTAAAAATGCAGTTCCTTAAATATTGTTTCCATACTCTAATCCCTAGACAAATAAAATACATTAGTCAATGAATGGGTTGAATAGAAATTAGAAACACATGCTTTGTAATATTCAACAGATATGTAAAATGCCAGTTGTGTTAAAACCCACCACCTAGCACTGGCTACTTGTTGCACAAGCAGTTGAACACAAAAGTGAACCGATCCACTGGCAAAATGCTGGTGGACATTTAGTCAGTACTAAATTTTCTGATTAGCAGTGAGGATTTACATTTTGAAAGTCTACTTTTTAAAAAATTGTGGTAAAATAGAAATACAATTAACCATTTTAAGTGCTTGGTTCTAGGGCATGAAGTACAATGAAGCTGTTGTGCAACCATCATCACCACCCATCCCCTTTGCATCTTCCAAATCTGAAATTCTGTAAGCATTAATCAAACACCCCCCATTTGTCCTCTCCCCAGCCCTTGCCAACCACCATTCCACTTCTGTCTCTATGAATTCGACTATTCTAGGTGCCTCTTCTACTTAGAATCATGCAACATGTTCCCTTTGTGACAGGCTTATTTCACTAAGTGTAATGACCTCAAGGTTCATCCGTGTTGTAACAAGTGTTGGAACTTTCTCCCTTTTTTAAGGCTAATACTCCACTGAATGTATGCACCACATTTTGTCTATCCATGTATTCCTGCTTTCAGCTCTTTTGGGCAGGTACCCAGATGTGGGACTGCAGAATCAGATGGTACTTCTATTTTTAACTTTTGAGCCTGCTATGCCATTTTCTGTAGTGGATGCAAACTTCACATTCCCCCATCATCATCAACTCCTATTAATTTGGTTTTTTCTGATAGTCATTCTAACAATGTGAGGTGATGTCTTATTGTGGGTTTGCTTTGCATTTCTTTAGTGATTAATGATGCACAGCATATTTTCATGTGCAAATTGGTCACCTGTTAATCCTCTGTGGGGAAATGTCTCTTCAAGTCCTTTGTCCACTTTTAAATGAAGTTGTTTGGATCAAGAAGATGTGGTACATATACGCAATGGAATACTATTCAGCATTCAAAGAAGATAAATACATGCAATTCGCAGCGACATGGATGGAATTAGAGGGAATCATACTCAGTGAAATAAGCCAGAAAGAAAAAGAAAAATATCGAATGGTTTCACTTATAACAGGAATATAGGGAGGCCGGGTGGGAGAGAGACACTCAGCTTTGGGGGGGAGGGGGGGAAGGGAAGGATAAGGGCACGAAATGGAAGAGAGGAGAATACAGGGGACCATGGAGATGGATCACGGGTGAACTGGTGGTGGGCTACCCAAGGGGAATACAAAATGTAAAAGACATAAATAACAATAAAAAAAAATGAAGTTGTCTTCTTTAGTGTACTTGTTGTATGTAGAAATTCTTCATATATTTTGGATATTAACCCATTGTGAATTATAGTATTTGCAAACATTTTTTCCCTTTCTTTGGGTTGCTTTTTATTCTATTGATAGTGTCCACTGAGGCACAAAAGATTTTGATTGGTTATTTGGTGGGGATCTCTGGCATAGGTCTGTTTGGTTTCCAGAGCTTTTAAAAAGGTATTTAGTCTTCAGTTTATTGTTTCTGGTGGAGAACAAGGGCTGGGACCTCCCTATGTTGCCATACTGTTGATGTGCATTATCTTTCATGTGAGATTTTCTGTCCCGTGAGAGACAGCATTAAGCATGCAGAAACATCTCAAAATGTTAGTGTATTTAGTATACTTGACTCTTGAACACTGTGGTGGGTAGTGACTATCCATGCAATCAAAAATCTGTGTGTGACTTTGGACACTCCCACCTCCCCAAACTTAGCCATAGTAATCCCTTGGTATGTGTGGTTTGGTTTCAGGATTCCCCTCCCTCTGTGGATGCCAAAATCTAAGGAAGCTCCGGTCCTTCAGTGCTTGTCCTTTGTATCTGCAGGTTCTACATCTGCAGATTCAACCCATCACCGATGTTAGCTGGCTGAATCCAGGAATGCAGAATCTGCAGGAAGGAAAAACCCTCATGTAGGTGGACTAATGCAGTTCAAACCCACTTGTTCAAGGATCAATTATAATAGTTCTTCTGATTTTTAATAGTTCAATTATAGGGCCTCCCCGGTGGCGCAGTGGTTGAGCACTGTGCTGTGAAGCTGTTGGCAGTGGCGACGCGAGTTCGATGCCCGGCCGGGGAGAATCCCACATGGTGGGGCAGACCTCTCCTGCCTCACCCGCTGCTCCCTTCAGCAGTGTACTTCTGATCTGCCTGTTCTGCTCCCCGCTCTGTCTCTGGTGAACCCTCTCACCGCCCCATGCCTCTGGCCTGTACCCCAGCTTGTATGTTAAAAAAAAAAAAAGTTCAATTATAACCAGTACTACGATACCTGAAATAATGTGACAGGAGTAATTAATAGCCTATTCTAATTTTTAATGAACCTGTTCCTTTTGGTGGTAACTTCATAAAAGGATCAACATAAAAAACTCATTATTAACACTTTGGATCAACTTTGCCAACCCTAGAGCCAATGTCCACTGTATTTATAACATTATCATCTATATTCTCCAGAACCATGTAGAGTAATGGTTATATCCTTGGTGTGATCATTCAGAAATTCACAAGTTAGGTGAATGTGGAAGCATAATAATTATCAGAGTATGATTAATAATTTTTGGTGACTGATTTATGATATTTGAGTAGACTGTATGGCAGAGAAAATAATGGTGTGTATATTTCTTAGTACAAGTAACAGTTGTGACTGTGAGTCATAAAAGGATGGCATAGGATGATGTGTTACATCTTAAAAGAATTTAAAACTGTTGGCATAATAAGGACAAAGTCATTTGTTCAAATCTTACGTGGCCAGAAAGGTTCTCTTTTTTGAAGGCATCTGCTTCGGGTAAAACATGTTAAGCCAGCAGCTCAGTGTCTGGTGTAGTCAAGCGCTCAAGAAGTGTTGGCCATTTTTTTTTTCCATCATTATCTCAATTATATTCGATAAACATCTATTTATTGAAAAATAAATAGGAAAGGCCTGCTCTGCATAATGCGCTATTATAGGCTCTTTCCTACTAGTCAAAGGAGAATTGAGTTACAGCTTCATAGTTAATGCTGGAAACCAACTCAAAATCTGCAGTAAGTAAGCAGAGTCCTCTTGAGTTTTAAGTTGCAACACATATAACTGAATGGGGCAAGAACAGAGTTGCAGTCAATATCTCTGTGCCCCACTCAGGCCTTTACTGATAAGTACTTGCAATAAAGTCTAATTTTATTTAATATATGTGAACATTGCTCATTCTGTTAGCACAAACCTGAGGTTTGTGTATTATTTGACAAAAGGTCATCTACCTGGCACTTACTTGATACAATAGGGAAAATAGTCTACCAAACTCTCATAAACTTGTCCAGAAAATACGAGAGCAACTGACCAACCAGGTTGCTTTCAGCAAGGGCTTTGAAAATGATCACAAATCCTGTCAGCACATACTTGCAGCTAAATGTCTCAGCATTTATAATAAATGATTAATTAAAGGGCCTATGAAATTGCCAAGAGAAAAAAAGTCTTCAGATTCAAAGGACCAGTGTAACAGTCCTGGTAGCCACATGTGGCTGGCTGTCCTTAATTTTCTACAGCTTTTCATTGTGCAAGAGTTGCTTAAGCACAAAATGAATTGAGCTCCAATACGTGGTGTGTGTTCCATTAATATTTTGGCAAATTCCTTTCCAGCTGTACTTTGATCCAAATTGAAAAGACAAGAAAAAAGTCCCAGGATAAGCAGTTTTAGTCTCTCACAGACCACACAGAAATACATATTTCAAAGGCGAGTTTCTTCACTGTTAAGATTTACATCTTGAAGGCAGGACACGGGGCGGCGACCGGCGCGCCCACAGTGGGGTGCCGGAGCAGCACCTGGGAAGTCTGTTCTTTACCGACATGCTGTGTGCGAGAATCTTTTTTGGGCAGGGGATCTTTTCTATATTTGAACAATTTTCCTGTGGTACTTCTGTGTGTTCTGAAAAAGAGTTATGGAAACTACATCATAATACATTTTGGAATAAAACAAGGCCTTAAAAAAATCTTTGAGTCTAATTTTTTCTCAATTAAGTATGTGTAAATACAACTTTTAAGAATCTAAAGAAAATTCCTGCACTGGTCTTGAACTTTCTCTTAGGTCAAGTATAAAAAAAAATTACACTAGGGAAATCAGAAAAATGTGATTAAGCCACAGGAGTAAACATGCAGTACATGTTTAATGCAGTACATGACGATGCCCCGTCAACAGATGAAGTGCCTTGGTTCAGGTAAACAGGAAGCATAAATGAATAATCTGTGGCAGAACTGCCAGGAGGTCTGTGGACCTTGCAGTCCCTGCCTGTGACAAACACGACATTATGGTGGCAATCTAATGCTACACTTTTTGTTTTACTCTACAAGACGATCAGTCCACATGCCATTGGAAATAAAAACAACACACTGTTCTTCCCCGTTGGCAACTGGAGGCTCGCTGGTCTGTATAACTAAAAATGATCATCACATTCTCACAGTGAATTTTCTTTTTAAAGATTAAAAACTAAGAGTCTCAAAGAAAATCCCAAATAAAAGTTTAGGTTACTCTTTTATTATCTTTGTTTTACTTATATTTTAGTAATAGTGATGGGACTGACTTTGTGGGGAGGGGCAAGGTAATTCCAAAATGAGAAAAAATAAATTTCAGAGACAACCTCTGAGGTTCTTTTCCTCACCAAAACAGCAAGTACTGGCACTGCTATGAACCCTGTGTATGCATCTGGGGTTCCTAAGGTAAAACGAAGGGATACCCCAGCCCTCTGGAGAACTTGATGTCTAATGAGAAGCAATGTGTTAAAGTACTTTCCCTTTGAACGATAAATATGAAAGTAACTGTATTTAGGGAGGTAAGTGTACTATACATATACATTAAGTGAGCTACCCGGACAAACTCCATAAGCAAACACAGGATAAAAGTGAAAATAATTAGTACAATATTTGCCAAATCAGAATATAATTATTACTTCTAGAAGACATAAGAATTCCAAAGATTTACAGGCATCCTACAGTTTGCTTGTGTAGTTGATAGAAAAACAAAAACAGCTGATAAAAAAACAAAACCACCTCCAACATCCTTACTCCTGATTAAGAATTACTTTAATTTGGCATCAATGTAGCACAGTTAACAGGGAGGTGCTTCTTTACTTGCATGAATAAAATAGTAAGAATCTTTGTGAGATACTGAAACACTTGCTACAAGGGCATCTTACGATTAACACAATTAACACACGATTTAAGGTTTCAAGGCACAGAAACGACGCCCCACGTGAAGCCGCAGTGAGAGCCTGGTTCTAAGTTCTTTCAGCTGAATGTGTAAGCAGGGGGCTTTCATTCTCGAAAGCGGGTCTTCAGCAGATGCAGCTGACAGACTGAAGGCCACAGTGAAAGGGCTGTACACAGAACTCTTGCTGCAGCACCACTAGAGAGTGTTATAAAAACTAACAGTTAAGTCAGGATGACTCGATTTACTGGCAATAAATAGGCCATATTGTTCTTCAAGAAATGCTGCTATTCCTTTTTGCCTCCAAGAAATTCTGGAATGTCAGTACACTGGTAGGACTGCCTCTAGTTCAGGTTTCTCATTAATAAGCTTAGCAGGAGACCAACTTGCAAGAGCAAAGTGAAAAAACCCAAAGAGTATGAGCAATGCAGAAGAGGATGATGCTCTTTCACACAGGTAGCGCTGACACAAAGCCATTAGCTGGGGGATGGTGGAGGTAACAATTCTGTTACTGAAAGCGAAGGCCACGCCCATAGTGTCTGGCACCCTGACCTGCTCTGACAGGAGCAGAGAACACGCAACACAAATGGACAAGTAGCACTGTTTTTTAATGTTATTTACTTGCATACTTGACATTCTTTTAAGCCCTATTTTTAAAAATCAAAACCAGGAGGCAGCAAATATGTGAGAATACAGAAGGGGCTGGCGTGCCTGCTTCTCTGTCTCTGTCTCGGAGCTGCTGCCCTGAGAGTCAAAGTTCCTGTCCACTTAGGCTCATGTTTTAGTTGGAGGCTTGGACACAATGAACAATTTCCAGGCCATGGTGATCAGTGCAATAAAGAAAACAATGCTGAAACACATTGTTCCTAATGAACAGAATTCGTGAAGAGAAGAAATGCTTAAGAAATATGTAAATATTTTTAAATCCCAAACATTCATACCTCTCTGGACCCAGGCCACCTCTGGTTTAAGGGTGAAGGCAGAAATTGTTAAAAGTCCTTTCCAACGCAAAAATTCTATGATGTCAGGCTTTCACAAGAACATTTCCCGCGGAGCTGAACTAACCCTATTAAAGAGTTCAATGATTTTCACTTTAAAATAACTAAATACTATTAAAATTTCAGTAAGGCAGAAACCTCATAAGGGAGAAAACAATGAATTATGTGCAGAATCCAGTGAAAAGCAGGAAACGAGAAATCCTAACGCAATTATTAAAACAAACTATTAGCTCCATTCCCAATATATCGCGACACATCATAGGTGCTCAGTAAATACCTGAACAAATGAATTCAGTCTAACCCAAATCAAGGAGCCAATCAAAATATTCAAATCTCCAACAGCATGCAAATTTTAAAGTAACAATACTTAACAATACTACCTACTTGTGGTAAACACACGTTGTCTGGAAATCTGTATTATCTTCCTGGAAGGCTGTGAAAGTGCTTACTTTTTGGTTAAGGAAAAATCCCAGCCCATTTCAATGTATGGTAATTTATCTAAGGATTTCAATATATGATAATTGAGTCAAGAAAACAGACAAGTGCCCCCAAAACGTATGTATAAAAAAGCAGTTGAGCAAATACATCAGGCTCCAAGGTTGCTTCTTGTACGTATAGAGAGAAATATCTAAAGAGGAAAACGACCCCAGATGACGCCAGGACCCGGCTAAGCACGTCAGGGCGACTGGACACTGACAGCCATTACGATCATGCAAACACACTTGTTGACAGGAACACTCCTACCATGGTTACTGTTAAGGTGCAAAAGCACGTTACACACAGAGTTCCACTGCTCGGTAACAGAGCCAAGAGAACTGAACATGCATGTCCATATATCAACGTGTCCACACACTTTCATAACATAATTATTCACAATGGCCAAACACCTAGCCACTGACTGAACAGATGATGTATGGTTATCACTGCGATGGAGTGGTATTCAGTCATAACAGAGAGTGATGTACTTATACCTGCTACAACATGTATGGCCCTTAAAAATCTAACCGAAGGGGGCCTCCCTGGTGGCGCGGTGGTTAAGTGCTGTGCTCTGGAGCTGTTGGCAATGGCGACGTGAGTTTGACGCCTGGCCGGGAAGATTCCCACATGGCGTGGCAGACCTCTCCTGCCTCGCCTGCTACTCCCCTCAGCAGTGTATTTCCATTGATCTGCCTGTTCTGTGCCCCACTCTGTCTCTGATGAACCCTCTCACTGCCCCACGCCTCTGGCCTATACCCCAGCTTGTATGCATAAATAAATACATCTTTAAAAAAACAAACAAACACCTAACCGAAGGAAGCCAGTCACACAAGACCACATATATAATTCCATTTATGCAAAATGTCCAGAACAGGCAGATCCAGGGAGAGAAAGTAGATCAGTGGCCCTCAGGGCCAGGTGGAAGGGGTAACAGGCAGTGACTGCTACTGCCTCTGGGTCTCTTTTTAGGATGGTGAAAATGTTCTGGAATCAGACAGTGGTGACAGCTGCACAACTCTGTGAACAATAACCACTGAATTGTACACTTTAAAAAGGGTAATTTTCCCAGTGTCATATTTAGAGAAATAGAAGAATCCATCTGAACATTTATACAAAATCTCAGAGGATTTCAAGTAGCCAAAGGTCTTAAAAAAGAACAGTTGGAGGTTTCACACTTTCTGTTTTCAAATTTTACTACAGAGCTACAGTAATCAGTGTGGCACTGGCATAAAGACAGACACGCCAATGGAATAGAGAGCCCACAAGTAAACTCTTAATGACCTTCAACAAGAGAGCCAAGACCAACCTATGGGGAAGTGACAGTCTTTTCAACAGATGGTTTTGGGAAAACTGAATATCCACGTGCAAAAGAATGAAGCTGGACCTTTATCTTATACCATATACAAAATTAAAATGGATTAAAGTCCTTTATGTAAAATCCAAAGTGTAAAAATCCTAGAACGCAGGTGAAAAGCTTCACTACATTGTATTTGGCAATAATTTCTTAGTAAAACATCAAAGCACAGGCAACAAAACCAGAAAATGGGACTGTATCAAGTGCAAAAACTTCTGCATCAAAGGACACAGTGAAATGGTGACCCACAGAGTGGGAGAAAATATTTGCCAATCACGTATCTCATAAGGGACTAATATCCAAAATACATGAGACTCCCACAATTCAACAACAGAAAAACCACCTGACTGAAAATGGGCAAAGGACTTGAACGGACATTTCTCCCAAGACGAGCTCTGAACGGCTAACAAGCATCTGAAAAGACACTCAGCATATTGAGCAGCAGAGAAACGCACCCCAAGGCCCCGGCGAGACAGCCCCCGAGAGCACAGCCACCATCAAAGAACAGAGACCACCGAGTGGGAACTTACAGGAGCTAGAGTGGCAGTGTCAAGACAGAATGGGGGTGCTGGGGTCTAGGGAGGGGTGGGAGCTATTGTTTAATGGACATGGGGTTCAGTTGTGCAAGACAAAAACACTCAGGAGCTCTGTTGCACAACAGTGTGAATAAACTTAACACCAGTGAACTGTTAACTTTAAATGGTTAAAAGTGCTTTACAAAAAGGGTAAAGAATATGTAAGGATCTACTGAGAAAGGTTAACAACGATTGGATTACAAGTGAAAGTACATATTTTTCTACATGTTCAGATTTTTCTTCTGGTGCAAGTGCATTACTTTGATGTAGAAAAACCAAGGCCCTTTCTCCAGTTAAGGGTCAAGTCAAGAAGGCAGTACCTGGGCTGGAGTATTCGCAGTCACAGGAGATGGCGAGTCACTGACTTTTGGCTCACTCGGGGACGCGGCCGAGCCCTGCGACTCCTGGCTGGCCGGCTGGTCTGGGGATAAGGCGTCGCTGCTGTCTTCGTCAAACGAGAAGTCGCCCTGAGTTTGGGGATAGTCCTCCTTCCCAACACCTGAAGAAAGAGATGATTCTTAACTTCTTTTGGCACTGGACTACCAAGGTTAAAATGAGAAAGATAGAGAAAGATTGTTTGTTCTAAGAATTTTAAAAAAAACTG
Organism: Scalopus aquaticus; assembly: GCA_004024925.1. Lineage (NCBI taxonomy): Eukaryota > Metazoa > Chordata > Mammalia > Eulipotyphla > Talpidae > Scalopus > Scalopus aquaticus. Next base: position 17,942 of record PVIJ01001936.1, read on the forward strand.
AACACAATGTGCTTCCAATGGAAGCACACACCACTGTCTAGGATGAATACTTGGCAAGGACAAAACCAAACCTGAATCAGATAAAGCCTCTGGATCCAAGTACCAGTTACAGGAAGTGCAGGAGACAAGCATGTTTTTCATGACACCTGGGATGCAGACGTGCTCTGTGAGATCCAGAATGTGGAAACGCCAGGGACAGAGCAGCCCACTCGCCGGTGAATAAGCTGTAAGGAAGGAGGAGGAACCCTACCCAGGAAGTTGAGACCTGAGAGAGAGACCAGCCAAGGGCAATGTGTGTACCTTGTTTGGATTCTTATTTGGAATCTGTTGAAAAAGGGCAAGTGGATGTCTGCTGCTAAGCCCCACTCTCAGGAGCAGCCCAGCTATGGCGATACTGCCGAGCGAGGGGGCCCATCTCTTGGGACTGAAGGGTCAGTTGATTGTACTACTCAGAATAACTGAGCACCAACTGCCTCGGGGTTTAAACTCTTAGCTAATGTAAACTATGAAGTCCCATCAGTAGTGGAAACTATCATAGTTTTTAAAAATAAGACATTTACTTTTCAAAACTGCTTGCTGAGTAAGTGGCATTATTTTGGTTTTTTTTTCAGGCTAAAGCTCATGCCAAGAAAAAAAGGAGGAACATTAATAACTAAGCACTTAGCAGTGAAACAAACTGGACAGACAGCACCAGTCATTCAGCTGACTGTTCTTCACGTACCTACGTCTGTACTCACCTGTGCTTACCTTGCTGAACTAACATCTAATAAGTTATTTACAAAAATATTTTTCAGAAGCAAATAGAACTAAAATAATGAGAAGTTTTAAAAATTATTAAAACAATAGAAACCAAATGGTATAAAAAACAAGTTTAACTTAGAAAGCATAATAATGAAATCAGAACATATGACTTAAAACTTCAGATGTGACAAGGGAATCCATGTTAATGGTAAGAGATGCTAGTCTTAAAAAACACAGTATTAACAAGACAGTAATAACGGGAATCAGTACAAGTGTTAATAAGCTCCTAATACGCCCCGAAAATGATGCTATGATTGGCGCTGGACTTTTTTATTTAAATTGCCTTGTCTAAAACTCCCAAGTTTCCTTTTCTCCCAGAAAGCAGTAACCCTTCAGTCTTGCCTATAATTGCTTCCTTAACACTGGAGTCCACAGGAAGGATGTTCTTCTCGACCAGCTCCATAGGACCAGGCCTCTGAGCAATCTTTTCATTCAGGTCATCAGCTAGCCGCGCTCTTTTCAGCTTCATCTGAGTAGCCTGCAGGGATGGCTCTGCAAATGTTTCTACAAGAGGAGACAGTTTAACCATTAATCAAATCACTGTTCCTTCTCCATAATGTTATTTTAGGCCAGCTAATTTGACTTAAGCTAGCTTAAACATATCTATGTGTTCTGACCATATTTGTGGAAAGAGAGAATGACCGTTTAAAATGCTCCAATATACACTTTGTAGTTTATGTCTCGGATAGTTGTCTGCATTGTCCATATAATAAAGATGCTTTGCGACGCAAATGAACACAATGCAAGTTAAAACTGGGGTGCTGCTGCTGTTCAACTTATGACAGGAGGGTCAAATTTGGGGGTGGAGGATGAACAAAACAGATGTGATCTACGGCTCAAGAAGCTTGTAGTTTCAGGTTTAGCTTCACTGGAAAGTCAATTCCTAAAAGGGGAGACCCTGCGTCTTAGGATCCCAGGTTCTCGGCAGGAGTCACCGGGAAGAGCGACGCGTCATATTCTTGCATTGATCACTGTGTGTCTCAGCTGATCACCAGAACCAAGAGTCTGGGTTTTTTTCGGAATATATAACCTGTATCTGTAAGAAACATCCAGAAGTATCAACTCATCTATTTTCAAATGCATAAAGTTGTATAACAGATGTGAAATTACTATAAATACTATAACTCATTCATTTAATTCTGTTAATTACTTGTATTTTTGGTAATTTTCATTAACATTTTATTCCACTGTTTTAAATAATGTTCACAAATAATTAAAAATAATAATGTGGTGTCAACCGCATTTTCTTGCCCCTTAAATTATACAGTAGGTGTTTTACTGAAATTCTCCTTAAGAAATCTCAGGATTAACTGATGTTCTTCCTCCGTAGGCGAAATGTTCTGGCTGAAGCCCAAAACTCAGCTAAGCCACTGCCCAGCACGTCTGTGCTCTACTCTTTCTGCCAGCCGAAGCACACACTTACCCAAAGTCAACCCTGACTGTCCACAAAACAGTTCGTATCTGTTGTGCTTGCTATTGTTCATATGTAATTTAACCAAATATTGTGGGAAGATGGTAAACTGAAGAAATAAGATTGATTCTTGGAAAACTGTGGTAATACTTTGAGTTGGTTTTATAAAGATGAGTCATTAAAAAAAGTATTGTTGAATTAGTTTGGGCAATTAACAACTGGAAAAGATTTGGGAAAAAACTACACAATTTAGGAATTTTAAATTTAGATCGCTTTTCAAGTGCAAGTTTTTGTTCCACCACAAAGAGAAATTATAGTCGATGTACAGTGATGGGTGTTTTAGTCAAGATGATGTGAATTCGTTAACTAAAACCTTCCCCAAAGTGAGATCCTAACCCTAGGCTGGAATATTGGAAAATAAATGCACATTCCTGTAAGTTAAACAACACGTGTGCCCATCTTATTTTTATAATTTTCCTCAGAACTAACTGTGGCCCTCAATCTTATTAGAGGAAACACTTTTAGTCATGTAAGAAGATGATAAGTGGTAAGAATTAGATCACGCAAATCACTCTTCGGTGGATGTTTAAATGCCTTTTTTTTTTGTTAAAGATTTATTTTTGCACATAAGTTGGGGTGCAGGCCAAAGGTGTGGGGTGGTGAGGGAGCTCACCAGAGATAGAGTGGGAAGCAGAACGGGCAGATCGACCGAAATACACTGCTGAGGGGAGCAGTGGAAAGGCAGGAGAAGTCTGCTGCGCCATGTGGGAATCTCCCCAGCCGGGCATCGAACCCGTGCCGCGGCCGTCGACAGCTCCACAGCGCTGCACTCAACTTGTTGCGCCACCAGGGAGGCCCTAAATGCTCTCCTCTCTCCCATTAACACCATCCAAGTGATATCAGGAACATGTTTGGAAGGAAAATATGCCAAAAGTGACCAGAGGCTGGCATTTTGCTATGCTGTTCCCGGTCACATTACTACCTCACCACCGGGAGGCTGAGCTGGATTTCAGCTGCTGAGCATTCAGAAAATAATTGAGACATTTGCCTGCCAAATATCCGATCCAATTAAGTTGGGGATAATATAAAGTAAGTAAGGGATATATTAGATATTTTACAAATTATAGATGATACATTCTTTCTTACTGCAAAGATCCCAAGAGAATAGATGTCCTTAAAACATCACTTGTATCATACACCAGGTTAAGATTTTAAATGCTGGGGAAGACTTAAAAAACAAAAAGCAAATATGATTCCTTCTGATAGCTCAATGTACCTCCCGTAGTAATATAGCCTGTCCCGGTTACAGGGCAAGTTGAAATAGACAGTGCTGCTGCTACAGAATGTCTCTTATGGGTCAAGACATTTTCAGGCACAGGGGAGCCATTTACCCAGTTACTTACCAGTAAACTTGCTTTCTTTGAAGATTCACTTATGCCTGACAGCTGGTAGCTGCTCCTATCCTACCAATTGGAGTTCTGGAAAAGCTTTTTTAGTCCAGTGGACTTCTGAGAAAAGCAACCCAAACTAGAGAAAGGCATCTATACTCGGCCCCCGCCCGGATGTGACAAGAGACACAGACATCGATTCTTTAGATAGAAGTGACTCTACTTGGGGTTATAGAGACCAGCTTGATACCTGGAACCTCTTCACAACATCATTAATGTGGCATCACCCTATGCTTATTTATTCCCTGTCACTGAGTCCTGTTCATTCCCTGCAGTGCAATTTGTCTTGCCTGTTCATTGTCTCTGCCCCTAGAATGTCAGCAGCAGGAAGGCGGGCATTTCCCGGCTCACTTGTTGGGGTTCGTGTCTAGGATGGTGACCAGTGAACAGACAACTCTAATCACGGTGATAATATGGCTTTACAAAGATTTTATTTTTGGACATGGCTAGCCTTTAGGTGTTATTCCTTATGTTGAGCGCAAATCTAATAGTTTGCAATATCAACCTAATTCTAGTGTTATCATTAGGCCAGAGAGAACAAATCTAATCTTCCTTCTAACTATCTCAAAATGTTTGACAAGTTTTTAGTAACAACAAAGAAAACTGTTTGGTGTGGGCCTCATCCCAGGGAGACACAGAGGTCCAAGTAGCTGGGAATCCAGATTCGATGTTAGGACGAAGGAGAGCTGCATTCTCTAGGCTTAAGGCCTCAACGAGTCACAGGCCCTCACTGATGAAGGATCTCTGGACTGAAAACGATTTTCCAGAACAGTATGGTAGAGACACCTGTGACACCAGCTGATAGGGGAAGAGTCAGTCCATCAATTGGCATTTGGAGAATCAAACCTTCCCCATGTATCTAATATAACATTTAGCTTTGGGTCTTCATGTTGCTATCCAATTTGGAGGATGTCAGCCTGTGGGGTAAAAAGTTATTAAAATAGGAATAAACAGAAATGGTGGAATTCTCACTTTTCTTGAGAAAATGCAGGGAAATAAGAGAAAATAAAACCTCTACCTTCTAAAATGTGCATCCTCACAAGTTCAGAACGATCTGGTCGGCTCCGAATCTTGTGTTTCAAAAAGTTTTCAGTCTCGAAAGAAGAGGAAAAAAGTGTTATCCTAAGTTGATTTATTGCACTTTTACATTTTTTTCCCCTCAGTGAACTTCATTTAAATAAACTGTCTACCCCTTTTGTCATGACTTGATTTTGAGCAGAAGAACAGAAATCAGTACTTTGAGAAACAGTTAAGTGATATACGATTTAAATTGCAGTCTTCGACACTGTACAGGGATTTGAAGCATATTCTAGTATAAAGTAAGCACTTTATAGACTTTTATTTTAAAACCTGGCAAAGTCAAAGGCTCACAATCTTGATGATTTTTAAACAGACACAGGATTTTGGTCACTTAATTCACTAAAATCAGTAAAATCCACACTTCAGGTCAAGTAAAAACCCACTTTAGATGACACATTTCCTAAAGCCCCTAATGTATTTTCTTTGATGAGTTCACGTCTCTGATCACATTTTCTTAATCACAACTGTGCTTAACTCTAAAAATAGAACTTTAAATCAGATTTTATATTTTATAAAACTCTAAGACATCATTTATTGTACCCTGGGAAAATTCTTCAGGAATTTTTGGAACAAGCTTATTTTCATATTGCACAATAGAAACTGTACCAAAAACAAAGTTTTATGTGAACAACGGTAATTTTAAAGGAAGATTAAAAACACCAATTTGATTAGCAATTATGATGGGGTCATCTCAAAAACTAAAGCAAATTGTACGTAGCGATATTCACTCAGCTAAATTCCCTTACTCTTGGTCAAGCAAACGTGTGACACAGACCCAGAAGGGAGGCCACCTGGGAGGCGTGTCAGGCCATCCCTTGGGCTCGCCCTCTGCAGGGTACAAAACTGGTTACTGTCCTAAAAGAACAAAATTTGAATGTCATATTTCTAGACTTCCAAGATAAAACTACCCCAGAATATATTACTCTGTACTCCATCCCTTCTGAAAATACATTATATTTTTTTCTCGACATATTTAGAAGTAAGACTGCTTGCTACTTGTCCACTGGTACTTTAAAATAAGGAAACAGAAGGGCCTCCCCGGTGGCGCAGCGGTTAAGCGCTGCGCTGTGGAGCTGTCGGCAGCGGCGACGCGAGTTCGATGCCCGGCCGGAAAGAGTCCCACATGGCGCAGCAGACCTCTCCTGCCTTGCCCGCTGCTCCCCTCAGCAGTGTATTTCTGATCTGCCTGTTCTGCTCCCCGCTCTGTCTCTGGTGAACCCTCTCGCCGCCCCACGCCTCTGGCCTGTACCCCAGCTTGTATGTATAAAAATAAAAAATAAATCTTTAAAAAAAAAAAATAAGGAAACAGAAGTAAAACATTTAAAAATTGAAATTTCTTACTCTGGCTCGTTCCAAGCTTTTTATCTGCTCATGGAATGCCGCTGGGCTCTTCAAAGCTGTGAACGGAAAATAAATCATTTCCACAGTGTAAACAGGAGTTAATACTCAGTCAAATGTTATAGTATTTCACTTTAATGTTTCCTCTTGATCTTATTAGTTGTCATCTGCAGTTTTATTTACTGTTTATTTATTTACTAGTTCCTTTAGGAGATCAGCAAGATTTGAAAGCTTAGAAGAATCAGAAGTACTTCACAAAGAAAACAAATGGACATTGAAAATAGAGTTGGATACATAATGATAACACAAATATGTCAGACCAGTTCCAATCAATAGCTGGGGTTAAATTTTCCTTGCCCGGGGAACTGTGCAATGATACCTTGACAGGCCTTTGCTCTTTTTTCTTTTTAATAATATATATTTTTATTGTTATTTATGTCTTTTGCATTTTGTATTCCCCTTGGGTAGCCCACCACCAATTCACCCGTGATCCATCTCCATGGTCCCTTGTGTTCTTTTCTATTCCATTTTGTGCCCTTATCCTCCCCTCCCCCCGCCCGCCCCCCCCAACACCCGCTGAGTGTCTCTCTCCTATTTGGTTTCCCTATAGTGACAGGCCTTTGCTCTTAATGGCCACAGAAGTGACTGGAAAAAAGCTCAGATGTCCTCAGGACATTTAACCTTAGAATGATCCAACCTTGCCCATGAGTCCACTGCACTCCACGTTCAAGCACTCTGAGACCCCACACTGGGCTGAGCCCTGCTCTCCGGGCAATCACGGTCACGCCGCTGCTGACCCTCAAAGCCACCTTGCAAGGTAACTAGACCCAGTGCAGAATCAAAGTACAGATGAAAGGCCCCAGAGGTTAAATGAATTCTTGAAGGCATACAGCTAAATGGAGGCCAAAGTGGGATTTAAATCTAGAATTCTGAATTTGAAAGGGTCATGCTCTTTCTACCGTATCACAGTGCAGCTCACTCTAAAGGCACAGTGAGTGAGTCCTTAATATGTTAATTGCTAGTTCATTAAATATTGCCAAATTCTAGAGTAAGGGTACACAGGATTTACTAAAGCATCACCTACTGCAGTATTTCTATCAAATATCTTCGCCAAAATTGTGCGCGTCCACCACTGCCTGATAACACGCTGTACTTACAACTACGGGCGGTTAGAAGACTGGGCTCACATGGGCATCACCCGCAGACTCCAGCAGTCTGCTCCTGGGAGCACTGTTTTCAGCTCTGGTACTTGAGCAATGCGAAGTACTCCCAGGAGTCCAGCCCAAGTGAAGATGGCTTACAGCGGTGACCTAAACATCCAAATTTGATCCTGTCTGGCTGATTGGTACAGAGTCAGGAAGGCAGTAGTGGAGAAAATCTGGCAGATTATCAGACCAGTTTTTTACTTGATCACAATGCTAGATTTAAACTGTTTAGATATCCAATTAATACTAGCCCCTCTCCACCCCCAAAAAAAGTTTCGCTGGGAAAAATATCTATCACAGAGGCAAAGTGCTCCTTATCATAGGTCAAAATAAGGTAATATCAATGAATCAGAAGACTGGGAAGCAAAAATGCATTTCACAGCTTTTTAAAGCTGAATAAGCCACTACTTTGGAGAAATATTTTTAGATAAAAGTCCATATAATCACCAAACATGGCAATTAAAGGTAAAGAAGACAATTAGAGTAGTTGGAAAAATACTCTAAAATTAATCAACTCTTGAAGGAATGGAGGGTAGAGATACTTGGTAAGTGTCTGTATTTTGGCAAGAAATAATTTATTAATTACAAATAGAGTATCAGTCTTGTAAGTAAGGATATTAATAATGCAGGCGACACTAAATAGCATTAGAGATAATTAATTTGCATAGTACAACATGGTTTTGAATTAACTTTATCATGTTACTTTTGCAAGTCTAACACTGGGTCCATTACTAGAGCGATTACTTCAATTATTTCAAAACTGCAACTGATGTGGAAGTTTGAATCAGAATTGTCAGTCTAACTGCAGCAATGTAAAGACGGCGTTCTTTGTGTAATACAAGAATTCACGTCTCTTAAACGGCATCTGGTTTTCAAAATGTAGCCTACATGCTTCTCTGAGGCTGGCAGTGCTGACGCTGGTCTTCCCTCCCAAACTCATTTGGTAATTGCATACTGATAAAATGAACATAACCAAGAGTGGAGCATGACAGTTTCTTTTTGAACACACCCTCTTTGTTATATCGCATTAGACACGAAACTGAAATCTTACGTGGCATGATGCCCTGGTCCACTAGCTGTTCTCGCGTCCTCCTCTGTTGCAGCTTCAGCTGGAGCACTGTGAAGAGAAAATAACGCCATTGGAGTTCATACTAACTGCAGGGGCCAACTCACAACATTCCAGAGGAGACACGATTAAATTTAACCAAACACTTTCTATTTCACAATTGAAGAAGAATACTACCTGGTACCATCCAACTTGTAAAAAGAAAATCAAATTTTATGATTTGTGGTGACTCTGAAGCTGACTCAGCATATTTTGGGGGGATTATAATTTGATGACTAAAGTTAAGCATTTGTTGTTTAATTACACAGTACTCAGAAAATAAAAAAATAGCTAATAAACACTCATTAATGTTTTATTTGTAGAAATAGTGACAAGATTCCTTGACATTCTTAGGTTTTCCTTTAAAACAATAACAGAATTTTATTTTAAGGAAAGACTGACTTACATGGAAGGCCTTCTATATTCCATCTGGAGTAGATTTTAAATAGCTTTAATAAATGCCAATTGTACAATAAAAATTAGACCTATGAAATATGACTAATGACCCAAAGGAAATCTGCAAAACTAAGAACTTAGTTTAATAATCCACACACAAACATAAAACTCATCCACAAGTCTGAAGAAAGCCATGACTGACACGTTATTTTAATAAAAGTAAATATATCATTAGAACTTGTAGCGAATGAGGGAGCCATCACAAAATGTGGAAACCCAGCTTACCAAATTTAATAAAAAATAGCCCCCTCCAGATTTTCCAAGCAGATTTCTCTCACAGCATCTCTACATTTTTATCTAGAAAATGAGCTGATTTCCAAAAAGTAACTTTGAAAAAATATTTTCTAGCTTTGCTTTACATTCACGTTTCCATGTTGACTTTTGTTTCAAACTACCTATGAAAACCAAGGTTAGTATTATTAAGGATTTGCTTAAGGGTTGTCAATATGCTTAAAAAGCAAACAGAACCCTACCTATAAGTACTAAGTGGTACAGAGGGAAGAGAGAATTTTCTAGCAAGGGGGTGATGGGTGCAACAAGAGACTGACATGGGCCAGTCTCTTCCCCAGGCTCAAAGGCAATGCACAAGCTGGCTCCTGCTTGAACTAAAGCTGAGACCTCACGCTGCGGGGACCCAGGCTAGTGGCCTCTGCCTGCCCCACGCTGCGGCAGACCACGGCACATGCCTGGAGAGACTTCGACTGCAAAGTGGCTTTAAAACCTATTTTCTTATTTACTGTGTACTACTTATTACTAGACAGGACTGTCATCCTTTATTAAATAAAGGATTTTAAAATTTGCTTCTTTGGGGGCAATGACATCTCATTCCTTTGGGGGCTTCACTGACATCCCACTTGGAACTGACACAACTGAGGTAAGATTCTACTATACAGAGCAAAAGAAAATTTTAATGAGTCAAAAACTGGGCCCTCCCCGGTGGCGCAGCGGTTAAGCGCTTTTCTTTGGAGCTGTCGGCAGCAGCGACGCGAGTTCGACGCCCAGCCAGGGAGAATCCCACATGGCGCGGCAGACCTCTCCTGCCTTGCCCGCTGCTCCCCTCAGCAGTGTATTTCTGATCTGCCTGTTCTGCTACCCACTCTGTCTCTGGTGAACCCTCTCGCCGCCCCACGCCTCTGGCCTGTACCCCAGCTTGTATGTATAAATAAAAAATAAATCTATATAAAAAAAAAAGAAAATATTTCAGACTTTGTGCAAGGCAGTTTAAAAAAAACACAAAAACTATATGCACATCTCTCACATTAAAATGTTTTGAGATATTTTTAATCAACTCTACTCTATCACAAAGACCTCTCCCCGATAACTTCTAGTTCACTGAGGACAGCACGTTCCCCGGGACTTTACTAGTCAGAAACAAGATGATCCGTGGATCTGACGGCACTCAAGTGCCCCACTCTACATCCCTGTGAACGCTAAGGCCAAAAATGCTTGTCTGAAAGGGAACATTCAAGAGGCAGAAGCCCAAGAAAAGGGAGACCGGGAGAAGAAAAGAGTGAGGGCCATCCCCAGGTCAAAGGCCGACGGAGCCCCTCTAGCAGTAGCTTTCTTTCCTCCCAAGGGAGTCCTCAAAGGAAGGAGTAAAATAGGAAGGATAATGAAAACAACCCCCTTCTTTGGATTTTAAGCAAACAAGCAAACAAACAAACAAACAAACAAACAAAAACAAACAAATGAAAACACACCATACTTGTGAGACAAAATATATCAAATGCAATACATATTTGTGGGCAAACAGCATCTGGGACTGATGGACACATTCGCAACAACTCCATCTGCAAACCGATGCTGCCGACAAGGGCTCGGGAAGCCTTTCCCTGCCTGGACGTCGCCAGCTGCCCCACCTTGACTAGAAGCCAGCCCTTCATGCTGGTGATTGAAGGTAAAGTGGGGGGGGGGGGGTTGTAACACACACACTGAATGCGGTCCCAGTCCCCAAACTGTTAACATAATAAAAACCAAACACAAACCATTTGTGTTTTTTAGTCATTTTCTATAAGGCAAAACAATCCAATAATCTTAAGGTCACACTGCTTGAAGGCAGGAGAATCATTTTTCCCAACTAATGGTCTCATCATTACCTGTAGCACACCCCACAAAGCGAAAATACCGCCCTGCAAGTCTTACTCAAGGTGGTGATGGCAGGCAGGTGTCCTCAGGTAAGTTCAGCCACTGAGGGCTTAGCTCTCAGGCACGTCAGTGACTGCAAGGACATGGCGGGATAGCTCAGCAGCAGCGGACCTGAAAGTCTGTTTTTAAGCTAAGACATCAGGAAGCACATGCGGAAGAGGCGGCGTACCCGCCGGGACCTCGGCCTGGTGTCAGTCGCTGACGACCCAGCGCGACTTAGTTTCTATCCGACAGGGCTGGCGGATGCACTGGAGACGTGACGAGGGACACAGGCACGGTGCCCTGTTGAGACACCACCACTTCTGATCAGCGTGAAAACACACTGTAGTGTTTGCTGACGTTAAATTTAACTGGTTGCTCACAACTTGATAAAGGCTCTTCTGAGAACAGCTACTAGTTATAAAATGTGCCAACCAAATACGTATAGCCTTATAATTTTGGAAAACAAACTTTTCCCTTTTAGTACTTACTAAGCCTTCGCATCAAAGTCCTAACTAGAGTAAGTCTGTAGCAGTGACAACCAGCACCTGCATTTTCAGGCAGTCCAAAGCCAGGAAGCACACAGACAGCTGACTTGTTCAGCACCCTGGGAAATGGAGTTGGCAAGGGTTGGGGGGCTTATCCAGGACTGTGAAGGGGGTAAGACACCCTGAATAGAGCTGCTAAAGAAGCCAGATCCCAGGCAGTGGTCCTGTCTGAGGGCTGACTCCAAGAGCCTTCTCTCCTGTGCCCAGCAGAGCGATGAACTGTGCTGAGGGGCTGATACCAGAGCGCCCTTCCTACTAAAAACCTGTTTAAAGTTCACTATCATCCACAGACATCTTGTAAAGAATTACGGGCAAGAATACATGTACGTCTATGGCATTCTCTGGGATACAAAAGCTCAGAACACCCAGTGTGAGGGGCTACATCGTTTCAGAAATCAAAGGACGCAGCACCAACACAGCGAAGCAGATCTCATCACAACTGCTCACATTAGAATGTTTTCAAAAAATGTCTAACTTTGAAAAATGTAGAAACTGAAAGAGTCTAACACATGGATCTAAGAGCTCCTTAAATTTAAAATGATTGGGTTTAAACCTGCTTTGATTTTTTCAAAGAACAAAAAATTGAGGCACAGCCTTAAGAAAGAAGGTATGTGTCATTCTGTAGCTAGCTCTGTAGTCTCTGTGCAAATGCATCTGCCATGAAGTTGAAAATTCTATAAAAACTCTGCATTTTCCATGACAAAATTCATAAGACACAAAAGGCTCCCCCTAATCAATAGAGGGAGATGAGGTAAGCCATCTGCCTACCCTATGGGTCACATTTTTCTTAACTAGCCTGAGTTCAAGGCTTTTATTTTTTATTAAAAAAAAAAAAAAGGTTTCACCTATTTTAAAAGTGATATGTGTCCATTACACAAAATAAGGAAATGTACACAGTGAAGAAGGAACTGAAAAAGAAAACCTCCAACAATATCACCCAGAGAGACACACTACTGTTACCATTATTGGTTATTTCCTCTGTCTCTTATCTAAGCATAATTTTTGATTCTCTACTTCTACATAGTAGGATCACATTGTAGATCTAACGATAAGCATTCTAACGGCTACATAAAATATTCTGTTGGGTGAACATGCCGCAGTTAACTAAATAGTCCCCGACTGTTTATCACTAAAGGTTGCTTCCATTTTCTGCAACTATAAATGATGCGATGTTGGAATTTTTGTGTATAAACTTTATTCCTTATTTCCGAGGAACAGGAATATCTCTATGTGGTCCATATGAGGCATTGCATAAATGATGAGACTATATTTTGTGTGCAAATCAGCATGTTTTGAAAACATACTTGTGTAAGACCAGAGATGCAGACTACTCTATATCCAATGAGTTTAGAGGAAAAAAAATATTGAATTTTTTCAAAGTGATATGTCTTCTTATCTCTTAAGGCTAATATTCATGGTTTCCTGGCACATCCTAACAAAGAGAAAAATGCACATAATTTTGAAAATTCTACTTAGTGTTATTCTTTGTTATAATAGACAAAACAACATGGTGCCAATAGAAGTATTTTGAACTTGTTCTTTTTTATATGCAAGAATAAAACTTTTATTATAGCCACCATTCAAAAAAAAGAAAGGTAGCTTATCTAATGGTACAGGAAATGTTACTCTTACTCAGTATCACAAATACTTCAGATATTAAAAAGTATCTTCTTTTAGTAACTTTCATGGTTTAGAGTGCTTTTAAAATAGAACTTGAAGTTTAGTTTTCAATATTAAAAAAAACCTTAAAATAAAACATCTTTCATGTAATACTTGTTTCCATTTCAAAATTTTCAGGTGTCTTTTGGACCAAGATGATATGTCTACTCTCCTTTGTTTCCATAAGTAGAATATTTGAAATATATCCACAATATGACATAAAATGCCCTTTCACGCTAAAAGAAAAACCCCACTATGCATCATTTTAATAATACATAGCAGCTTAGCCTGAGTTGTAGAAGCCAAAACAAAGCAGTTTTGGCTTAGGGGGCTTGGAAGGGGACATCTGAGGACTGCGCATTGCAACAAGGCGGAGTGGCACTTTCTGGGAAGCGGTGTGGCAAGCAGCCATAGTCCTGGAAATTCTTTATAAATAGCTAGTTTCAGCTATTGGGGTGGGTTGAGGAGAGGAGGGAGTTGAGGAGAGGGAGATGAGCAGCTTTCTGCAAGCTAGAGAGGGGTTCAGAGTGTATTATTTAGATGCAGCACAATGGTAGAATAAACTGCATGAGGGGCGAAAAGAAATCCAAAGCCTGAGCCATCAAGCGAAAGTTGGTTAAACCAGAGGCAAAAAAGAAGATGGAAAACTAACGAACACTCTCGAGTTAACTAAGGATTGGCTCTGAAGTTAATCCTAGGTACAAACCAGACTCTAGTTTCAGTTTTTTCATTTTTTCAAACAGATGTTTGAGTAGTTAAGAGAATGAAGTAGCTGGACTCTGGCAAAATTCATTCTCTTATGTTTAAATAGCTTTAAATCAGGGGCCTAGTCCTATAAAAAAATACAATTTAGAAAAGCCCAAATCCTCACATTATCTTCTGAATTCAGATATAGGTGAGACTAGCTGGTCTTTAAGTAACATTTATAAGAACGAAATTGAGGGCGCTATTCAATTTCGTGTCTTAACAAGCGGCAGCTCAGTGATAAAGTTTAGAATTGCATTTGTTTAATGAGTTAAGGGTAAATGACAGGAAAAAAATTATATCGAAAGGGCAAAAGACTGAACTACTTTTCCTTAAAAACGAATGTTTAAAAAGTTGGTGGTGGTTATCAGTGTTACATATACTATGAGATATTTTATATACTTGGTAAAGAAAACCACTTTTTCCCCTTAAATATAAAGCCATAAGGATTTTTAGATTTTTTTAAGAGCAGTGCTAGGTTTACAACAAAACTGAGATGGTGGCGCAGAGATTCCCCATGTACCATCTACCTCCACACAGGCAGGGCTTCCCTACTATTGATGGGCTTTTTAAAAATTTCATTGCACAATGATTCACTTTATTTATAATTCTTTGCTGTAAAAGGTACTTTGTGTTCAAAGGTTCAGCAGTCACATTCAGAAGGTTTTCCTTCTGGGCCTAGGACTCAAATTCACCACTCTCTGTAACACTAATAATTCTATTTAAAAATCTATTGTTTTGTAAAAAAATTTTCTATTTATTTCTTAAATGTGACACATGCACATAAAAAGGATTAAAAAGAAAAGTGAAAGTCTACCTCCAGTCTTTCTCCCCAATTGCAACCACTCTAAATTTCCATGATGCCAGAGACTGTTTTGTAAACATTCTAGCAATATTAAATATAAAATATATAAGGAAATACACATTATTCATGTAGTTTGGTAATTTCCATTAAAAAATAACATGAAATCTAGAGCTCACTCTTACTGGTTGTATAGGACGTATGGGTATCACACACACTGAGGTTTCTGGAATGTCTGCTATTATAAACAATGCTGCAGTGAACATCCTCATTCATTTTGGGGGCACCCTTGGTAATATATATGTAATAATGGAACATGCATTTAAAATTTTGATAGGGACACTTTGCAATAGAAAGCGTTGTAGCAATTTATATTTCAACTTACAAGACAGCATTTCTTCATTCCTTTCCCAGTGTGCAGCTCTCTCTGTTTTAAGGTAACCTTAAATCCAGAAACAAAGGCTGTTTCCTCTCACCAGAGAGTACTGGTGACATCATGCCAAGACAATAATAAAATCTGCTACAATCAATAAGCAGTAAGAAACCAAAACATGTCAAAAGAAACAGTGAGGGTGATGAGGCTGGGATTTTGACTGAAAGCAGAGCTAGTCGTCGTGGCTGTGAGACACTCAGGTTAAGCTTTCTCTTATAAACCACACATTTATTTATAAATTTGGTGACTTTTTCTTATGTTCCTAGGTAGAGACCTTTAAGTACAAAATACATCATTTTTTCCTTCAATACAGCGGAAAGGTGTAGTAGACACATTTGAGATATATTTAGAATAAAATCAACAGTATGTGGTATGGGACTGGACGTCATATTTGAAAGAGAAAGAGAACACAAAGGTGACTCCTGGGTTTCTGACTTACGGCCCTGGGCAGACCATTTGTGAGATAAAGAACACAGACACGATGGCCATTAGGGAGCTCAGCCTTAGACACCTCTGCCCTGGAAGCGGAGGTGGCAAAGTGACAGCTGGCGCCATGGGTTCAGGTTTCAGGAGGTAGGTTTTAACAAGAGATTGAAATTTGGAAGTTGTCACGTATATAGTAGGTGAAGCCATGGGACTTGCTTAAGTGGACAGTATAGTGAGAGAAGGCAAAAGAATCCTGGGTTGGAGCTTAGGAAAGCCAACAAGTGAGAGTCCATTTATAAGTCAGGTAGGGGCTGACAATCTATCAGAGAAACCAGAGGAAGCTGCCTAAGGAGGTGGAGGAGAGGAGTCTACAGAAATGTTTCCAGGAGGGGGTCAAGTGCTGTGGTTGTAGTGCAGGGGAGAGATCTTTGTGGAGTGATGGATGGAAGTCAGACGGGAGGGGTGGGGGAAGGAGAGGCCAGAATGTGAACGAAGAGAACAGAAGCGATGCTTCCACAAAGCTGCCCACGAAAAGCAGGAGAGACAGGGAGAGCTTGTGGGTGTGGAGCTTCGGGCTGGACCACACTTGAGCCCACTTGTAATGATGAAGGACAAGAGAAAGGTGAGGGGAGGAGAGGAAAGTGAAGGAAGGAAGGAGAACAAGAATGAAGGCCTACGAATGAGAAGGAAAGAGTGAGACACAGCAGGCCCTTGAAGAGCAGGAGGGGTTCAGAGCACAGGGAAGGCCTGAGTTAGGGGACACTTCCTGTGGCAGAGCAGAAGAGTGATGAACACTGGACGCAACGGCAGGCAGGTTTGCAGATCTGGTCTGGGACATCTAGGGACTCCTCAAAGGATAGCTTTTAATTTCTCAGAGGAGAAGGAAGAAAGGTAATCTGTTGAAAGTGAGATGAATGAAGGAAAAGTTACTTCTGAGACCAGTGAAGGTTTGAAATATCTCTGTGCACTGTGAAGAGCAGTTGAAATGAGAAACATGGTTATTTGTCACCGAATGAGTCAATTAATAATGGCAACAGCTTGCTGGGGAAAAATCAGTCAGGAAACTGGCAAGTCATTCACTGGCTCCGAACTATATCATTTCTATAAGAGGAAAAAACAGTAGCTACAAAACCAGAACATTTGGCAGTTTTTTTCTAAAGCTCATCATGTAAAATTTTAGTTAAGAACAGGCACAGGGCCTCCCTGGTGGTGCAAGGGGTTAAGACTAGTGCTATCAAGTTATCCGCAGCCACCGCAGCACAATTTCTATCCCTGGCCAGGGAGCTTCCCGATGGGGCAGCAGACCTCTCCTGTCTCCCGGGTGCTCCCCTCAGGAGTGTGTTTCAGTAGATCCGTCTGTTCTGCTCCCCACGGCGTCTGGTGGATCCTCTTATTCCCCGCACCTCTGGCCTAGACCCCAGTTCTTATATGCATAAATAAATAAATCTTTATAAAAAGGAAAAAAAAAGTTACAGCCCAGCAATTTCCCCTGGAGGTGAACTTTTTGAAAAGTCCTAAAAACAGGCCTCAAACACACACATATACGTACATTCAGAGCAACATAATTCCTAGGTAGAATCTACCTCACAGGTAGAAACAGTTCAAAGTTCATCAACTTGGTGTATATGCATGAGTATATATACATGGTGTATATACATGAGTGGAATATTATTCAGATAGAAAAAGAAGTCAAGTACTGACACATGCTACACAACAGAGGAGGTGAAAGGAGCCAGATACATAAGGCCACAGATTATAAGACTCCATATATGTAGACTCCATATAGGCACATCCATAGAGACAGCTCAGCTGGTGGTTATCAGAAACTGGGGGTAAGAGGGCAGGGGTGTAGCTGTTTAATGGCCATGGGTTTTATTTTCCTTTGGAGTGATGAAATGTTTTGGCAATAATCAGAGGTGTCGTTTTGTTCAACATTGTGACAGTAATAAAGGTCTCTGAATTATTCACTTAAAAATGGTTAATTTTATGTAATCTGAACTTTAATTAACAAAAAAGAGAAGTCAGCAGAACAGCCTTTAAGAAACTAATACTCAATAACCACGTTTCATATTTCTCACCAAGCCCTAGCTGGCACCCTTTTAAAACTGTAATCCCATTAACTGCTACTGGGGACCATCTTTTAAAAAATACATATTATTTGTATCTTTTTTACATTATAGTGTATTCCCTGTGGGTTACCCACCACTGATGCACCCGAGAACCATCACCACAGTCCCTTGTGCTCCCCTCTCCCCCATTTTAAATCCTTATCCTTCCCCTCTCTCGCTGAATCTCTCTCTCTTATTTGGTTTCCCTAAATTCCTGTTATAAGTGAAAATGGGGACTATCTTATAGTGACTTGGTAACTAAAATAATAGCTCCATTACATACCACCCCAACACCGAATTCTAGGTTTTGTTGGTTTCCCGTTTTAGATCCCAGCCTGATATTCCAATGCCTTCTATGTTTGCCATATAGGAATTTTAATGTGCATGTTTCATTTAATTTTGCACTGCATACTTAGAATGTATAACTGAATTACTATTCTTTAAGGAAGAAGAATACTATGCCAAATTAACAATAAATCACCAAAAGGATTTTCAATGGGCAAGTGATTGCCCTGGGGCAGAACCAAGATCCTTTTCACCTTTGCTGTGTGAATTTGAGGCTTAAGATATTTTTGAATTGATGTTGGTGATAGCAGAAGACAAAATCTAACCATTTTGTTTCAACAGGTAAAAGATGACTAAAATGGCTAAAGGCAAATGAGTAAAAAGACCATGAAAAAGTGGTAGATACTGATTTCTTTTCATCTCCACACTTAAAACTAATAAGAAAACCACGCTGCATTAAAGAAGAGAAAAATCACCGAAGTTCTCTCATAGATTCTAAAAAGGAGCAAAGCAAGATTACTGACCGTTGCTTTTATTTTTAGGGATCTAATTCGGCAACTATAAAATAAGATTCTCTTCATGTAATTTTTAAAAAATGGAATGCAAAGAGCCCAAAAATAAAATGGTGGTTTGTCCTGTAGGAGTCGTGCTATCTGTACTGATTAAGCAAACTTCCATTACCACTTCCTGTCTGAGCAGAGGCTGAGTTACACAGTGTGCACATAAATCAAAACCTCAGACACTACTAAGAGCAAACAGCATTTTGATCAGGAATTTTTATATTATGACTACTTTCCATTTTAAAAAGGGAGCAACAACATCAAACTAACTAAAAAAAAAAAAACAAACAAAAATTCTGTGCAAACCAGTCTTCGACCGAAGGCCGACTCAGAGGAAACGCTGCCTTCCATTCTAGCGTCAGATGAAGTCCACTGGGGTGACAGGGGTGGGGCTGATTGTGGTGGTTGGGGAATGAGGCAGGTGGTACAAACTGCAGAATTCTAAACCACTGTCCCTTGCCAGTAAGGAGGGCTCAATCTTGAATGCAGCATTTACTCTGTATTAGGAAGGAAAGAGCAAAACTGAGGTAGAAACTGCAACATTAACTGTCCAGGCTAACGCACTGTGGGTTTCTGCATTAATCTGCAGCGTGAGGTCAGGAAGACAATGTTTTTACACTCAGCCTTGGAAATTTACAGGCACTCTGATAACTCTGTGGTTGGCTGCTGCTTCTGTTACCATGGAAACAGACTGCTAAAAATGGGGCATGTTTCTTTAAGCTGATCATACCTTCACACAAATTCCCTTCTCCTTTTTGTCAAAAGTTGGAATGAATTTAAAGCATGCTTCTCGTGTATGACAACGTGATGTCAAACCAGGGAGCCTGGTACAGAATGGCAGGAGTAACTTTCGTCTGTGCCAGACATACAGAAAGATATTATACATATATGCATTTTAAAAAATCTCAGTTAAAAAGCAGTAGAAATAAAGTGCTTAAAGGAGTAAGTGGAAGAATAATACGCATAAAAGGAACTTCACAAGCCAAATCACCCACTTAATTGCCTGATCACTGGCCATGTAAAGAGTTAGAACAACATTCGATTTGCTTTTTCAAATGATTTTTACTTGTAGAGCCAAGCTGGTCCTATAACTCAAACTTCTAGATTTCTTATACTGCATGATTCCAAAAGGAGATGATGCTTATGCTCATTTGCTTTTAAGGACAATCAAAATTCTATATTCCGCAACATACTAGAATTTTTGTGTGCAGCTGCAGTAGAGGTGCTATGGGTTAACACTCGGAGTCTCTCAGTTGGGAATTTTTGCTCATTTCCTAAAACGGGAAAATACAAGTGAATCTACCTGCTCTTCTCTTGACTCAAACCAACAAGAAAAATACTCCCATGGAGCTGCATGACCCTGTGGCTTCTACAGTTTTCTAGCTGAGAAAGTGTTACGTCAGCCAATAGATACGCTTCCTTGGCAATTTTATGCAGCTGGGAAATGCAGCCTCAGTGCATTCACCTGCTTCTGCAGCCTCGAAACTGCTTTTTCTTTGCCTCAAACTGGAAAGGACTGCTAAGTAGGAAAATGGAGGGACCATGTACCTCAATACGTAGGAGAGCTTACAACGTGTTCACTGTCCCGAGAGTTTCACATGTAGCACTTCATTTAATCTTCATAACCCCCTCAGAAGGGTACCAACTCTCTCACAGATAAATCGAGCACTTGTCCATGATCACAGTTAGCGAGGGAGCACCGATATTAATGAGATAAATTAAGTGGTGTGTCCACAGGATCTTTCTTTTTTAAAAAATCTAGCACACAAACAGAGCTACATCTTGATATTCTATTAAGTCTTGGCCATCATACCAAAAAATCTCAGTAACACTTTGATCAGTGTATCTTATAAGTCCTGTATATTATAATTCCAGTAGAAAAAGCGTTTAAATAAAATCTGAGTGATGTCATGATGGATACCATTCATTCGTGCTGTGAAACTGCTACAGTAAAACAGCAGTCACATGCAGACTTGAAATGGTCATTTTGATGTATCTTTTATCCTTGAGGTGAAAGAATCAGTCACCAAGATGGCCCTGGACACTTCTCTGGTGACCCTGCGGGAGCTACTGCCCTCCTCTGCCAGGGCTACGAGCTGCAACACCGTGGGGGGACAAAACAGACACACAGCACCCACTTTTACAGGCCCACAGGCTGCAGGGGGTGATGGACATCTAAACAACACTGTGATAGATACAGAATCTTTTAATCAATTTAGTTTACGGACGGGCCCTGAACAGAAAGACTCGTGAGAAAGCCAAGTCTGAAGGGAAACTGAAGGATGAGCTGCAGCTGCTGGGCCGTGGGCGGTCAGTGGGCAGGAGAGGCCGTGGGGAGAGGAGACAGCAGCTTTACCACAGCTCCTGGAGGCTGGTTTTAACCCAGGCACAACGGGGACCCATTCGCGTGAGAGCAGCGGCACAACTAAGGCTCTACCTAAAGATGCTGGGCCAGGGAGAGGGAGGGATCAGTTTGGCAGATCTACTGTTACTTGCATCAAGAGTCCGGAAAAGTTTCAATTTGAGCAAATGTGTGAGGGAAGGAAACCAGACTTTTGGTAAGAGAGGTGGTTTATAAGGCGGTACTCCTGAAAACTGTACATAATAAGGCAATGTCACGTCAACAAAAATCAAGGTTGGAGGAAAAAATTAAAACTTAAATAGCCTCG
This sequence comes from Scalopus aquaticus, assembly GCA_004024925.1. Lineage (NCBI taxonomy): Eukaryota > Metazoa > Chordata > Mammalia > Eulipotyphla > Talpidae > Scalopus > Scalopus aquaticus. The sequence continues at coordinate 39,144 of PVIJ01001936.1, forward strand.
ATAAAAGTATTGTTTATCAGAATTTTTTCAATACTCGCTGACAAAAAAGATGCTATATGAGGAAGGGGTCCTGGACAAGTTTGGGGTCTGTGGTGAGACAGTGCTGCGGATAAATGGAGCATTCTGAGGTAGAACTGGATCTAGTGATATTATGAAGGGTGCTCAAGGAAGGTGCCAAGGACTGCTTTCATTTAGGTTCTTGGCAAGATGGCCAGAGGAGCCGTTTCTTGAGATAGGAAACCTAGAGGAAAATGTTTCAAGGGAAGAAGAGACATAGGGACACAGATGACCACACAGGGTCTGGCACCTGGGACAGAGGCCTGTCCCTCAGCCTGTAACCCCGACTCACACGGACCAAAGCATGTATGGTTGTCTCTGCTACCTCATTCGTGTGTTGTGAGCATCTCAGCGCCTACATTGTCATCTGGTTTCCCACTCTTTGGGCCGAGTGGCTTTAACGCCATGGCTCACAGAGCCGCGAGCACGGCGCCGTGCAGAAGCATTCACATTTTTCCAGATGCGAATCCTTCTTTTTTTGGAGGGGGGGGGTTGGTTGCAGACTTTATTACTTATTTTTAATTTTTATTTATATATTGTTTACATCGTTGCTCATTTGTGTACATTGCTTGATTTCTCCTCTCAGGCGTAATCCCCATAAAATTCCCACCACCGAGATACCCGTGAACAGTCACCACAGTCTCTTGTGCTCGTCCCCCATTTTGCTCCCTCTCTCTCCCCTGCTGAATGTCTCTGATTTATTGTTTGCCTGCTAGTTTTGTCTTTGAGATGAGATTATTACTAATGAAAACTTAAATTCTGTAATTTCATCTCAAAAGTAGCACGCATCCAGAAAAAAACCCACATCGACTCATGGTTTTTTACTGTTTCATTTGTACATGTATGTCACATGAACTTATGTATAATAACTCGACAAATTCATTTTTTTGAAAACCTTTGGTGACACCTCATTTGAACAACACAATAATGAGAACAATTATGGCAGGCAAGAAATAAGACAGAGAAATCAAAATAGACGTTGCAAAATTCACATGCCTCACTTACAGGGGCTTGGCAGCACTCTTTATTTCAACTGTCAATTTGTTTCTCCTACTATAGCTCAATAAATTTTAGTTGAATCAACAGTACAGTGAGGATTCCACGATTACATTTGTTCATTTGTTGCTTACTTTAAGATTAGAAGCCGTAAATCAGAAAAAGGAGGCAGCCAAAAGCATTGGGCAACAAGTCTAACAATAAAGAACCATCCGAGTAACCGAGAAGGAGGGAATGTCATGCTCAGGCTGTCACCTGTGCACACCTGTCGGCGCCTTAACACACCAGTGCGTGGCACTGTGGGCCAGTCGCTGAGTTAGAGTCCATTTCAAGTCGATTATACTTGAAGGTAACAGTTCAAATATTCTGTTTAAGAAGGCAGAGAGGGGTACAGTACGCTTCAGAAGCTTGTTACATAACGATGTGTTTATGAACGGCAGGATACGGGGGAGGGAGGAGATACAAAAATGATGTACACAGTGACTCTATCTCCAGGAAGTTTCATGGTCCACTAATGAAGTGAAGTGGTCACGGCACAAAGGTGAAACACCACAAAAAGATACACGTTACAGGGAATGCGTGATAGAGAAGAAATTATATTTAGCTGACAGGGCCATGTAACCTTCTCCAGGAAGTGGCCTGGAGCTGCAGGGCTGGGGTGGGAGAGGAGTAGGGCTAAGGCGCAGGGGAGGGCCGAGCCCAGCAGTGCCGTCCAGCGGAACCTGCCTCATCGGGGGCCGTGCCTTCCGCCCGCACTGCTCCACGCTGGAGCTGCTAAGCACAAGTGGCGACTGACAAGCTGAGATGCGGCTAATGTGACAGAGGAGGTGAATGAAAACATTTCTAATTTCAATTATTTTAAATTAAGTAACCATCATGACTAAATGGATAGTGCGGGTGGAGTATGATATAACTCCATCATTAAAAATTTTCTTTTGATTAAAGTTATTTACTAGAGGCTTACTTAATCTGTTTTCTGCAAGATGAATTACGTCTTGAATATCTCAGACAATGTGCCTCCTTTTAAACAGATCGACTCCGGCCGTATCTCAATTTGCCACGTTAATCTACTGTTTGGTATTACCACCAACCACACATTGTCACATACTTCCCTCTAACTGTTATTCACCAGTCCACACAAAACAGGGAATACAGCCCCCAAATCAGTAACTTCTTCCCCCACACCAAAGGCTGAGTCACAACAGAAGGAATCCAAATGCCCAAGTCACTTCCCCAGAGGGCAGTTCACCAGGATAGCTGTCCAATTCATGGTGGGTTTTATTTTAAGCAAAAAAACACTTTTTGGTTAAAACACTGAGCGTGTACAGCGAACATCACTTTCCCCTCTTTAAACTGATGTGCTACCATTTTTTCTTTGATGAGTATGAGACACAACTAGCCGGTAGCACTGGTATTAAGATTCACTATCTCAATAATGACTCAGACAGAGTAAGCCACTTAACTGAATTAAGCCATTTCAATTTATTTGAGTCCCTCCCAAATTCATAATTATTAATTCTTTAGCCATCAAGTTAATGATCTGTAATTTCCTTCTTTAGTTGTAGAACCAGAAATTAAATTTCAATCTCATCCACTCTGAACATAATTAGAAAGTGTTTTAACCCTTTTGTGGACTAGTCAAAGTTGAAATTCTCTATTGCTGCTTTGACAAAAGAAACTAGACCAAGGAAAATTCCTATTTTGAATTCATGACCCTTATTGCTAGTCTCACCAAAAGCAGAAAATAGTTAAATTCTCCAACTCCATACATGGGTTGCTATCTGTCAGAAAGTTCGTCTGAGCACCAACAAAGCCGTGAGGTGACGCGCTTCATTACCTGAACAATCCCCTGCACGGGTGACAGGCACTCACGGGGGCTGACACACGAGCACTTTCCTCTCGACTTTTCATAGCTCTAAATTCCCTTGAAGTGTCGTATAAGCTTTTGAAACCTATTATTATTTGCTTACAAAGCTGTTTCCCCCAGTCATAATTTTAGCTAACTAGTACTGTCACCAATAGAATTCTAAAATATCCCCAATATAAACAAGAAGTAAAGCAACTACTTGAGAAGTAGAACTCCTTACGAGTAGACACGCGTTGCAACACCAGAGAGATTAAGTTGTGTGTGATCAGAGCAAAACGGGCCAAACTTAATCTTTCCTCATTACCTGCAAACTTATGATTCAGACTTCAGAAAAAAATCTAATATTTGAAGGTTGTTCTTTCAAACAAAACCAAGGTTCAACCTTGCCAAAAAGGAGTGGAAAACCAAGACTGTTGATGTGAAATACAGTAAGTATTTTAAACTAGTGCCATTTACACGTGAGATATAAACCACTGGATATTACCAGTTGTCACGTGTATATATGTGTCTCTTGACAAGGCAGCGTGGGATCTAATTAGACCCCAGGGTGCTTCAGCGTTTGAGCAACTACTGTCTTATCAATCACCTTTTTGTGGGTGAATTCATCTGGTCCACGACCCAAAGCACAAAAGCAGATGAAGCTCAGCAGAGGTGAGCCCCACTGTTATATTCCAGGGGTCTGATAAGTGACCACCGGTGTTCAACACAGGCAGTGCCTGTGACACACTGAATTTCAGGAGTTAATCTCGCACAGAAGCCCAATCATTTCCATACAACTCCAAATAACAAAGTAGTTTTCTGCCCAATTTTTTTTCCCACTCTAATTAAATCCAGTTCTAATCGTCTAATCCTCTTTCAGTGTCACCAACTTTGAGGTAACCAGTCACTCTCCATACCTCTTTTTTTTTTTCTTACCCTCAGTTCTCTCTCTAGCAGAAAATGAGTAGAAATACAGTCTGCTGAGCTAGAATGCAACTGTGTGACAGATGAATTTTATCATCCAGTCATCTCTGAGAAGTGTTTCAAGTTATCAAAGTTCTTCCCCCCTACTTCTTTATGTCTATGAACTTATCTCATGATACAGAATATGTAGACTATTTTCTTATTTTGTAAATACATACAAGATTTTAAAAACATTAAAGCAGGTATCTCATAAAAATGCTTATATATTGTTTATCCTCATTATACAAATGAGGGAATTAAGGCTCAACAGAGTTAACTTATCCAGGATCACAAAACTAGTACATGGTATGTCTGGGGTGTGATTCCAAGAATCTCACTCTGGATTCCCTGATTTTGCTACTTTGACGTTACACTAGTGCCTGTGTATATACTGAGAGCATGGTGACAGTGGTGAGGGAAAGAAGCTATACATTACGGTAGCCATTTCAACTCTACTTTCCTGTTCCTGTTGATAATACTTCAACCCTGCTTTTTATACTTTTAATACCTGCCTTTTATGCGCCTTATCATACTGTGCTGTTGTGACATCTTTTTATTTCTCCTATTCCATTTCCTCTTCTCCCTTCGTTTTTCAAATAGTTTTAGATTTATGGTTTTAATAGTTTAATATTTGGATTTGACTTAAATGATGCATGGATAATTCTTTATCTTCTTTTTAAGTTAATGATTTAAAACATTTTAGTTCCTCTTATTGAGTCTCTAGATGTGTCCTAAAAACTCCACTGGTATTCATTTTATAAGAACCACAATAAATAAGGCTTGCTATGCACAAGCAGAGGCGACCCCATTGTTTGGTTCCGGGAAACAGCTATTTATATTTCACTGTGTGTCATCTGTTTCAATCTGGAGAGTTTTTCTACCCATACCCAGAAGTGGCTCAACTCTAGCTAGTCCAACTATTGTTTCTTATTATCTCTTAAATCTATAACAACCTAGCAGCACATTCTCATATTCTAAATGTCTAAGGAGGAGAAAAGGAGGAATATCCTTTGGAATAAGCTCTAACTGCTACTTAGGCAGATAACTATATTCATCCTCAAGGTTTTGGCAGATAAGCAAGAGTAAGCAGAGAGGTTAGGGGGCAGCGAATGGCAGATACTGAAAGCAGATGAAATGCAAAGGGGTTACTGTAGGGAGTCGTCCCTCCAAAGACTAGAAAATCAATTTTTAAATTAAAGAGGCATTGACGGTGGTCGGTAGGGGTGTGACATTTATAGTGCACATTTAGGAAAAACTTATTCTCTGTAGATCCTGCATTTTCTTAAACTATGGTCTTTGATCTCAGTTGCTATAGTAAAGCTTGTTGGGCATTGGCCTTGCCACACTTGAATATATGAGGACAGAGGACAGTAGCGCCCACACCTTTGGTCATTTTCTTAAATCAACCTGGGAGACGCCTGTGCAGCATAGACAGTAATAGACAGTATTCTTAAGCTTATATTTTGCTTCATTAAAAAAACCCCACAAAGCTATGCAATGCACTTAACATCCCCCAAATGATGCAATAACACTACAACCAATTAAACCATTTAAATATATAATTAAAAAAGAGCTACCTTCCTGGTTTTAAACAATGAAACTCATAAACACGCTGATTGGAAAAAAAAATTTTTCCTGCAATTATGTGTTTGTAAACCTAAAAGAAACAATGTTCTGAATAATATTGAAAAGGAAATGGCCTCTCCTTAAAAAAAGAGCGGGGGGGGGGTACTGTAGAACATGAGAAAATAAACAAAATGAACCTGGAAGGATCTTACTGAAACAAGGACTGGTTTAAGTGCCCCTGCTGTATTAATTATTGCAAAATCCCCAGAGTTCTATCAGGTAATGAATCTTTAGTCAAGAGCTACCGAGAACAGCAGCTAGCTTTCATTTCAAAGAACTTAGGACGTGAAAGGTACATGAGTGAACAGAGAGCAGACACACGCGTGGTAAGCAGACACACACTCAGCTTGGCTGACGGGAATATGAATTTGGCAATTTTGCCCCGTCCACAGACAGACTGACCTTCCTTGAGACTTTTCTGGTTGCTCCCCTCAAGGCATTCCTTTTCTTTTAATGGTTCGAAATCCCCAGCTGTTAAAATCTCTGGGAAGCCCTGTTGCTGCTTCTTGGAGCTATCGATCATGGTGAGAGGTTTCTGGAGACAGGCAGCATCAAGCAGGAGAAAAGCTCAATTTGCCGGAACAGCAGAGGCTGGTGCTCAAACAGGCTGGTCTCTGGGTCCCGGGTCCCTCCTCACAATACCCTAATCACTGGCAATTATGTCTCTAAGCAGCCCCAGGCAGCCATTCCCCTTTACATGGCAGCTTGACCTGCAGACATACTCATGCAGCTGGAAGCCGAAACTCTCCCACATCGGAGGCAGAGCCACAGAGCATGATGCTGAAATCCCACCCCTTTTCCCAGCCAGCCCCTTCCCTTGCCATTCCAGCTTCCCCCGCAATGGGGACTTCAATCTGCAGTTTGATGGTCCGAATCATCTGACAAACACTGAGTCAAGCAGTTAAAAATAAATCCTCTAGTTGTTAAGAGAAGACTTTGCTGATACCTAAGAAGACAAATTGCTGCCTGTGGTCTCTCCCCGGCTCACTATAAACATAGCCGCAGGCTGTGGAAATACTTTCTATCAGCCAGACAGGCACATTCATTACTCATTAAGTTCTCCAGCTAAACAAACAGCAGTCTTGGGCATCTGAAGGAAGCGGGTCTTATCTCAGCAGAGGCACCACACTGATTAAACATGCTACTAGCATATCTGGATAAAAACAGGCGTTTTGCTACCAAAGCTCTCGTGTGCCACGCTTTTGGCCGCGGCGGCTCTGCTGGAAGTCAGCGCCGGGGACTGGGAAACGGACTGGGATGCAGCCTTGTCGCCGGCTCAGACCCCGGCAGCAGTTTTCCTTTGTGCCGCTAGTGGGCCAGAGAGTTACCATCGCCATGACTGTTAAGGAAAATCTCCTCCCCTGTATGAAAAGCACGAACCCTGAGAACTTCTGTTTCCTAAAAAATTGAGCCAGACCAGCCCAAGTTTAATTTCACATGCGCGGGGACCACAGACACCTCTGCTGCAAGCACAGCCGCTGTCCCCCCACACAGGACTGGGCCGGGAGGAGGTCGCCAGGTGTGGCAGGCAGGCCCCCCCCCCCCCCCACGAGCCTAGGAGGCACCAGACACAGACCTCGCCATAGCTGCAGCCCAAGTAATCTGGTGTGGCTGACAGCTCACAGTACGCTCCTTTGCACAGCGCTCCCCTTCAGCCCACCAGAGGTTTTAAAGCAGTAGGCTGAGTCCTCTTCCATGGCGAATCTGTTCTGTTCGATTTTTTTATATCAACAATATGTGTCTGGAAATATTAGTTCTCAATAAATGTTGTCTGATTGAGTGAAAGAATCATATGAGAAGAACATGCAACAGGGAAACATCTTAAATACTCTGAGTTCTGAAGAAGTCCTGTATCAGTGACCAAGTCACTCACTTTAGATGAATGTTCTGTTCCTCACTCTGTCTCTGGTAAATCTTCTCACCTCCCCCGAACCTCCACTCCCAGCTCGGCCCACCACACCTCTGACCTACACCCTAGTTCTTACACACACACACACACTCACTCACACACTCACACACAAATTTTTAAAAATATTCTCTAAGTAAACATTATCTTTAAAAGATGGTCCTTCTGTGATATAAAGGTTTACAGTTAGAAAAATCAGTGTTCTCCACATTCGTCCTGTGTCCCTGCTTCTGGGGGCTGCTGTAGCTCCCTTATCCAGCATCTCTTGAAAATGGGACTGCACAACACGACATGCTTCTTGTTAACTGAAATTTCTGCCGGAGCCATTTAAGACATCGACTGGTAGGTAGCACACACCTCTGCAGGACAGGCAGCTTATCACACTTCCCAAAATGCCCTCAAATGCTCTGCTCTAGTTTTGACCCTCAGGCCTTTGTTCTTCTAAATTAACTCTCTTGAACCTTTAAAGGAGTAAGAATAACCACCATTTTTTGGGAGCACAATCTCTAGGTCACTTTTTTTGTGAGGTTTATCTCACTTGACCCCCTACAGTGCTCTGAGATGGTCAGACTATCTGCACATTATCTACATCTCACAGTCCGAGACCAAAGTCACAAGGCTTTAAAGTGGCAGGTCTGGAATTTAATCAAAGTCTTAGTTCTTGAAATCCAAATCTTTTCTCTATTGCACTGCTGCTGCCTTCTAGAATATGCTCCATTTCCAGGCTTTAGTTTGATCTCGGGACATGCTTAAAAGCAGAGGCCATAACCTGTACGGCTCATAGCAATTCTACTGGTGAGGGAGAAGGAAACCAACATAATCCTATTAGAATGACTTTTATGAAAGTATTTCAACTTTTCCTGAAATAGTAATAATAGCAGCAAGTTTACTTAGTACTTACTATGTGCCATATTCTAAGTGTTTTTCATATATCATCTCATTTCTCCTGTGAGTTCCATATTACTGTCTTGATTTACAGATGACAAAACAGACCTGGAAAAATCAAATGCTTTGTCGGGGGTCACACAACTCGGAAAACAGTGGCTGAGATGATTACCAGCCGGCAGCTTAGTTTGAGGACCTACATTTTTAAATATTTTGCAAAAAGAACAACAAATTAAACCCTAACATTCTCTTTTTTCATTAAGTTCCTGCCCAAGTTTTTAGGCTTTAAGTTTGGAAACTTGAGAAGATACACAGTTACACAGGCCACTTTAAAATGTCTGTGAATTGAGTATGAGCTGAGTGTGTTAAAAAATTAAACAATTCTCTGTTAAGGATCTTTGATAAGCTGCTTACATTTGTAACCAATAAACATAAATCTCAATAGGGAAACACACTGTCCTGCTAGGGGTTTATATCAAAAGTTTTGTCTCTGCAGTTTAAAAGGAAACAATTCCTCTTGTGATGAATATGCCTGAGAGAACATTTATTGTGCTATTTTTAAAATCTGAAATAATTTCAGATTCACAGAGCATTTCCCCCCTGAACCATCTGCGGGTAGGTTTGCCATGATACCTCATTACTCCAAATGCTCTAATGTATAATTCCTACAAACAGGATATTCTCCTATAAAAACACAATACAACCATTAATATCAGGAAATTAACACTGATAAGTCACTACCGTCTAATCCACAGATTCCATGCATGTTCCACAACCTGCCTCAACAACCTTTATAACACAAGGATCCAAATCAGGACAACATATGGCACTGAATTATCAAGTCTCTTCATTTTCCTTCTACCTTTAGTAGTTTTTTAGTCCCTTCTTGACTTTTCCTTGAAATTTAAGGATTATGGGTCAGTGATTTTGTAGAATTATCCTCAATTTGAGTTTTCTAATATCTCTTATGATTAGATCCAGGTTATGTGTTTTGGCAGGAATACAACAGAAGTGACAATGTGTTCTTTGCATCCTACCAGATGGTACCCAATTCACTTTGTCCCATAACTGATGATATTTATTTTGACTATTTAAGATGGTGTTGGCCGTTTTCGCCACTGTTAGATTTTTTATCTTCGTAATCAAGTATTTTGTGAAACTGAACTGTTGACTACAATGATGGCTGTCAAATGGTGATTTTGAAAATTCCATCATTCTGTCTACATTTTAGTGGCATATCCCACTGCAAGAAAAAGAATTTCCTGTACTCAGTTTATGTTGTCTATTTATAACAGTTTAGACTCACAGACTCCTATAAATTTATGTTTCTATCACAATTCATTTTGATGCTCAAATTATCTCAGATTTGGCCAGTGGGGGTGATTTGGCCAGAGCTGGCATCAGCTTCTTACTGTCATGACTCCATCATCCTTCGAGTACATTCTTACCTTCTGGCACAAGCTATTCCAGGCTTATCTTTTACTTTTCCTGCCCACTGAGAAACCAAGGTGTGCTCTATCGCTACCAAGGTGTCACTGTGCTCAGGCCTTCTCTGCAGACTGAGCTGAGTTTAAGTGCGTGTGCGTGTGAACGCAAACAAACATTTACATCTCTTTACATAACACAGGTATAATTAGAGATCTATATATATTTAAATATATACATCTATGTCTTTTTATATAGATTGAAAATCATGAGTTCATTTGATGCCTCCAATTCCAATGCAATCCAAGTTCGCTTTCACTCTTTCTCTTTTCTGCATTTGTAGCCCTCTTCTCCAGTAGTGAGAATCTTGTCTTCCACTGCCTCTGCTACCCCATTACTGTTTACTCTGTAGCCAAACCCTCTGTAGATGTCTCCTCACCCCACCAGGGCTCTGAAGCCCTGCACTGCCCCTGTTCCCAGGCCCATAAGGTAGCTGCCTTGCTCAGCCCCAAAAAGTGTCTTTTGGGTTGAACTGGGTGTTAAGGGCAGGAGGAAACTTGCATTCTCCATGTAAGAGAACTCCACAGTTACCACATGAACTGCTTTCCAGTAGGTCTGCCTTTGTTCTTACTCTATGTGTTACATCATCTTCAGAGAAATTTGGCTCTGTTGTCATGAGTGACATTTAACTTCATACGATAGGGGATTAAAGTCACTCCAGCTATAATAAATCTGCTTCACAATGTTTGTGTGTACACACTCTCAAAAGAGCTGTTTTTGTATGAAACAGATGACCATAAATCAAGTCAATTTTCCCACTACCCCAAGCACAGACACTTAAGCGTGAGAAAAACTATGACTTAGAGACTAGGAGCAATCCAAGAAAGACTTCAGGGAATTAGAACAGAAACAAACATGGCTCAAGGGACTTACACAAAAACTTGGCAGAGTCAATATATGCTTACAAAAGTGCTGATATAAAAGATCATCGCTGTGATGATGCTGTACTTCAACAAGGAAAAACCTGAGAATATTACCAACTGGGTAATGTTTCATCAGCGTAAGAACACTCAAAAATAATTCATAAACTGGTTAGTAACAGAATGCAAAGGGGCTGCTAGATGTTGAGCTACACGTCCCGTGCAGCACTCTCCACGCAGCCACGCACGCACGATAGAGGGAAGGGCCCCTTTCTTTTCATCTTCCAGGTCCTGGTACTTGGTCCTCAAGTAGCCTCACCCTGAAGCAGGTGGGGGTACTCAGGGCTTCCTTCACACAGTCTGAGCCACAGTGCACAAAAGCTACACAGTCAGTCAGACTGGATGCATTAGGTGAGAAAACAGCCTAGATCACACCTAAATTTTTTCCCTAAGGATACGTATGTTTAGTAAAACACATATTTGATCTTTACTTTTTCCTTAATATTGTAAACACCACTATAAAGATACTGTATCTTTAGGTAATTATTAAATGGCTGTGGTAAATCCCAGGATTATTATTATAATCCTGATAATTTTTTTTTGTCAAAAAGGATAAAGAACCGTCCCTCTGAAATCAGTTAGTATACTTTAAAAGACCTTCATTTTATCACTTTTTAAATACATGGATAGAGAACACACAGTACTTTAGCTGTAAAAAGATGAACAAATTGGCCCCTCATAAGATTTTGAAGGAAAGCATCAATCATTTGCACAATTAAGGCTCATGGCATAGCTGACACGATGCCAGGGCACCGGCCCGAGTGGCCTGGCAGGTGACCTGCACCTAACACTTTCCCTGCCCCCTGCCCCCCTCCCCCTAAAAGGACTGGCAGGGACGGCTTTACTCTCTGCATTGCTTGTCTTCCTGAAGGTGTGAGCTGCAACTCTAACTCTAGTTTGAGTTAGCAAGGTTTTTTAGGATGCAAATTTTACCATTAACCTCTGCTCAAAAACAACTTCCCATGGAATGAGCAAACAGCAGGTGAGACAGGAGCGCGTTCCAGCTTGCTCAGTCAGGCCCCACATCACAGAGGCGTCACTCAGGCCCCGTGTTCAGGTGGCATGTAAGTCACAGGTGCCACGTGTCTCTTCTGCCCACACCTTTAGTGTGGACAATCACGAGATGACACTTGATCAGCTTAGAAAGGTGATTCAAATCCATTCTCTATTCCTAAGCTCAACATTTATTCACAAATACAGACAGCTGGCTGGAAGATTTACAGCAAAGGGCTTGTCAAAGATTGTGCATCTTTAGAGCAGTCATCCTCGATTCTAAGTGACAGACTATAGGAGAGAATGAACTGACTGCAGTTTTGAAGATTTAGTGTAGACAAAAGGGAAGAGTGAAAAGTTAGAGGGTCAAATCTTAGCAAAGACTGGAAGGCAGATCACTAAGTTGTCAGTGTAATGTTGTGTCATATAAAGAAAATCGTCCGTGGGCCTCCCTGGTGGCACAGCGGTTAAGCGCTGTGCTGTGGAGCTGTCGGCAGCAGCGATGCGAGTTCGACGCCCGACCCCGGAGATTCCCACATGGTGCGGCAGACCTCTCCTGCCTCGCCCGCTGCTCCCCTCAGCAGTGTATTTCTGATCTGCCTGTTCTGCTCCCCACTCTGTCTCTGGTGAACCCTCTCGCCGCCCCACACCTCTGGTCTGTACCTCAGCTTGTATGTATAAATAAATAAATCTTTAAAAAAAAAAAAAAAGAAAAAAGAAAACCGTCCGTAATAACGTTTCTAGATCTCTTTTACAGCTTCATCCCTATATTCCGCCCCCTTTTGATGTAATTTTTTTCTTAATCATTTTCCATGAAATGTTACCACAGATCTACTGCATGTGTGCTCAAAATCTGTGAGTCTATCTGTGCCTTATACATAAAGAGGATGAGTTTTGCCCGTTAAAATAATCACTGTATAAGGGGAAAAGTCAGTCATGTTCCACTTGGTTGAGAAAGAAATAGTAAAATAGTAAGATAATAAAAGTGAACTGTATGTAGGAAACCCTCAATGAGAAAATAACAAACGTTCACCATCTGTGATAATGATTTTTTAGATCACCAGTAAATTTAGCCAATCTTTTGAGAATCTTCAGCTAAATCGAACTGCTTCATATCCTGATACACTCTAGGATTTCCTTGTCTTTACTCAAGTTTTTTCTTTTGCCTAAAACACCCTATTTCTGATCTCTGTCCATGAAACTTTAGTCAAACAATCTTCAAGAATTAGTTGCAGGACCCATCTTTTCCAGAGACTTTCTAGGATAGCTCTCAAGACCCCAAAGAGGCAATTTTCCCTCTGCACCATCTGAACATTCAGACCCCGCCAGGGAAAGACTCAGCTCCCGTGGCTTTGTGGCGATGAGGACGAGGAGGTCCCCGAGTGTGCACCGGGGCACTTATATAGTCATTCAGCTCACTCTTCTCGATAACTATTTACTACTATTGCCTTGGTGAGGCGCCGAGAGGTTAGGTAACTTGTGCAGCTATGCAGATTTTAAGAGGAGGTTTTTAACCGAGGCAGTAGGGTTTCAGTCTTCAAGCTTTCCCCAGTGGGTCCTGTAAAGAATTAAGTCCTAATGCCCAAAGGCATCCATAGTATTAACGAATTAACTTCTTTCCTTTATATCTAAAATGGCACTAGTTTTTGTCTTCCTTGGGAGAATTGAGAAAATTATCAGCCAAGCCACATTTGTAGGAACTGATTACCTAATAGAACCTTGACTAAGAAGGACTGCATGCTTTTCACTACTCCTCTATGTTTTCTCTCAACACCTTCCTGGATACTTTACAGATTCCTGCTAGCCCTTTTCCAACTTAATAAATTTCATAATCTTTTAAGAGCTGGAACTACACCTCATTTACGGTATTATTCCTTAGGAGATCTACTCCAGTGTTTTAACCACGTTCACAAAGTCAGTTTTCGCTTTAAGGAAATTATTATATTCACTCGTCCAGGCTGGCTGATCAGAATCTTTCTTATAATAAGAACTAAAACTACCTACTATGTAATTTTTGGTTGTGTCTGACAGATTTAAAAATCAGTGTTACTGAGATATAAGGTACACGGATTTGAAGTGCCTAATTTGGTGGGTTTTGATGGAGCTCTACATCTGTAAAATCAAGGTCAGATTTTAAGTACAGATCACGTTCATCATTCCAAAAGTTTCCTCTTGCCTGTCTACAGTACATCCTTCAGCCACACCCAGCCCCAAGTAATCACTAATCTGCTTTCTATCATAATAATTTGTCTTTACTAGAATTTCAAGTAAATAAAATCACACAGTGTATAGTCTTTTGCACTTGAAGTCTTTGTGAGCATGACAATTCTGAGATTCACCAATGTCACTACCTGTGTCAGTAGTTGGTTCCTTTCTATTACTAAGCAGTACACCATTGTATGGATATAACACATTTTGTTTCTACATCACACTCATCTTTTGACGGACATTTGGGTAGTTTCTCTTTTTGAGCTACTATAAATAAATCCCTATGAACTCATGTATAAATATCTGTGTAGATATTTATATTCCTTTCTTTTGTATAGAGACTTGATCCTATAGAAGGTAGAATGCTTAACTTTTGAATAAACTTATGTTTTTCTTAAAAATATCCTTATTGGTAGTTTTATTTGTAATCTCCCAAACTGCAAAAAACATCCATCCACAGGTGCATGAATAAATAAATCTGATATATCCATACAATGGAATACTGCTCAGTCATAAAAAAGAATCAATATTTATACAGGTAAATCTCAAAATAATTATGCTCTAATTTGAAAGACACACACACACACACACACACACAATTTATAAATTGTAGAAAATACAAAGTAATCCATAGTGACAGAAAGCAGATCAGCGAGTGCTGGGAAACTGATAGAAGGAGTATTAGGTATCAATGAGGCAAGAGAAAAATCTTAAGGGTAATGAAGGCATTATATTGATGCGCTGGTATTATGTTGATCCCACAAGTAGGGGTGTGTTTATGTGTTGAAATTCCACTTGAATTCAAACTGAATACTATAAGTATGTGCAGTTTGCTATACATCAATTATAATTTTTAAAATTGAAACAATGGTACTTGTGGGAGAAGACAAATTCCTTTAAATAATGTGGTAACACTGAAATAGTCTCTATTATTGACCAAAGCTTTAATCCAGTAGGTCATTTACCTGGGTGTTTAAGCTCTAAAAACAACATCAAAATTGCTCTAAGGAATCTTAAACAGAACCAACCAATCTGTTCAGGCATGATTTCTCATGGGCATGCTGGGGGTGTGACTTGGTGGGTTGTGAGTCACAGGCCCATACGATTTAGGTGGACTGACATGTTAAAGGATGAGAGTAATGAACGGTGATTCTAAACACGCAGAAGAGACACGGCAAAGAAGTACATTTTCTGTTGCTAAAAAAACAATCAGCAATAAGAATTCTACAGTTAGCACTATGCACAAACAACATAGCCACTCTTAAAGGACAGACTGGAGATGCGGGGGGGGCCCTGTCGGAAACACGACTAACAGGAGATTAATCTGTCACCCTAAGCACAAGATGAAGTAGAGAGTACACAGGAACATAAGAGGTGCAAACAAAAGTCATTATGCTATCTTACTGATCTAGAGAACTTTATACTGAGATGATAAAGAAGGCATTCTCAAAACAATCACAAAGAAAATTTCAACTAATTCCATAAAATCAAAAATGTCACAAAAAAATTACTGTGATCACAATGGAATAATAGTAGAAATGACTAATTAAAAAAATTTAAAAGTCCTGCCTATCTGGAAATTAATGACATCTATTAGCTCATAAAAAGGAAGAAAAATAGAAGCTAAAATGAAGGAATTTCTTTAAAAAGATAGTTTTACTTTTGTATTTCTGCACCTATGGCATATATTTAAAGCAGCAATTAAAGAAAAATTCATTTTAATAAACCATTATATCCAAAAAATGAAAGTAAACTATATGCCTAAGAGAAAAAACGGTTTTTAAAAAAAAAGAGCAGCATCCATGGAGTGCCAGCACAAGGGCTCTCAAATGGGCGCTGAGTCTCGAAGGAAGGCAGAGAACGGGGCAGAAAACATAGCTGCAAACCAGTACCTAAGAATTCCCCAAATCTGATGAAATACATGAATTTAGAGAATAAAATAAAATAAACAACAACTGACAAGCCACAAGCAGGGTAAATTAAATAAACTGCCTTTAGATACACAATAAGCAGTTCCAGAACCTAATAGTAGAGAAAACCCCATTAATAGACTGTGAAGAGCCCTTGGAATAAACTTAGTAAGAAATGAAAAAAACTGAAAACACAGAAGGAGGCTTGAAAACATAGAAAGGCAGCTCTTGCTCTTGATTAGGGTATCACGTCACAGAAATGTTATTTTCTCTAAGTCAATTTAAAATTAATGCAATCTCAGTAAAAAAATATCAACAAGATTTTTAATGGAGCTAGACAAGTTGATATTTAAGTTCATATGGAAAAATACAAACACTGAAGACAAGCCAAGAAAACATGGGGAAAAAAGCCATGTAGGGGAGAGAGAAAAATACTTCTTAGACAAAAATAAACTCCAAGTAGATCAGGAATAAAATTGCTTTTTAAGAAAAATCAACCTATATGAGTATTATAAATATATACTGACAGAATTCCTCTATAACCTGGGGTATAGGAAAAAAAATTTTTTTTTATGACTATGGACCCCTGCCCCAGTCCAGTAAGACTGGTCAATGTGACCACATTAAAAGAAAAAGCCCTGAAAAAACCACATTAAAGAGGAAGAGCTAATACCCCCTATACATAAATAATACTCTTAAAGTGAAAAATAACAGATAATTCACACTCTTCCAAAAAATATTCTGAAATGACCCTTATATATATGAAAAGATGTTCAAGCCTACTCATAACTTGAGAAATGCAATTAAAATGACATCAAACTACCAGATGGCAAAAATGTGCTGTAACACATTCTGCTAGGGTAGGGGAAATACTCTTATGCATTACTGATAGGAATGCAAGTGGTACAACCCTCTGGGAGAGGAAGTTAGCATTACCTAACAAACTACATGGGCACTTATCTTTTGACCCAGCAGTCTCATATTTAAGAGTTTATGTTAAGGATATACCTCCAGCTTTATAAAATGGCATATGCCAGAAGTTATTTACCATAGGACTATCTGCAATGGCAAAATAATCGACACCACTGAAATGCTCACACATAGGAGACTGGTTGAATAAACTGTGGTACATCCATACCATGGAATACTATGTAGCCATAAAAAAGAATAAAGAAGATCTCTATGAACTAGTATGAGGAGATCTTCCAAATACTTCAAGTGAAAAAGCAAAACAGTACCAATGGAATCTCTTATGTAAGAAAGAAGGGGAAAAAAGAAAACAGAACTGCTTATTTGAAGAAGAAAATGAAAGGAAAGATAAGCCAGAAATTAATAAAATTGATTACCTTCAGTAGGTGAGGAAACAGGGTAGAAAGTATAGAGGGAAAGGAAGCAAATAGGCGAGGTAGGCAGTGACACTTCTTTAAGGACATCTTTTTTATATCGTTTTGACTTTAGAACCTTGTTAATATATCACATGCTAAAGATAAATTAATGAACTCTTAAAGGATGAAGGAAAACTCTAATCTGAATGTAAAACTGATAAATGAACCCAACTGCATTTCAAATAAGTAACATGGAAGCACTGAAAAGAGGATAGAGCCAACCTTAGAGATTTTTAATACAGTATTTTGACTATATAAATTTGGGATAAATAGAAAAACAATGTAAGGGCATACTCAATTTCAATTAGCAGCTATTTTTATAGCAGATTTATTGAGATACAAAGTTTTTTTAATTAATATTATAAAGTTCACCCATTTAAAGTGTGGTAGACAGAACAGTATGAGTTAGCAATTATGAAACTGTATCACATGTATTCTAGAACTAAACATAAGAAAATATACTGTAGGCGGCGAGCAGGGTTTCTCACAAACACGGAAGAGAGGAAGGCTAGAGGGAACCCTGGTGATGCTGGGCTGAAATTGGAGGCACCCATAAGGATGCCTGATTTGTTACATACGGAGACACAGACAGACAGGAATAGATATATGTGTGTGTGAATAAACACACATATTTCCTATTTCTGTCTACTGACAGGATCTAGAAGCAGTGAACAAACAGTAGCAATGAACACATCTAGTTTCCAAATAGTGGTTTATAAATACTCCATTAAAATAAGCCAGATTTCTTAGGAGAAAAGGCTGATTCCAGGACTTGGGCAGGAAAAGTACAAGTTGATCCTAGAACATCTTGCTTTGCCAGGAAACAAATAAGCACTCCAAGAACAATGGGGACCTGTGAGAAGGACATAGAAGCCAGCTTCAAGGAGCTCCCACCGGCCAAACCCAAGACAATGTGAGCATCAAAATTAACGGTAATAGCAAGTTACTATAAATAGATGCTATTATTTACTAATAGAGAATAAACCAAGGTGCCATGGTTCCATACTGACAGAGATTAATAAATAAAGGGGGCAGACAGGAAAGTTCACTTGTAAAGTAGATGTCACCTAAAAATATAAGGAATGGCAGAATTGGAAAATCTCCACTTAGCAATTACCAGCATAGTAACTATGCAGGCAAGTATTCCCAATATAGACTAACAGTATTTAGCACACGTGAGATTTTGATGAGGAACAGGATATTTATACAATGCCAAAGACACCACCTTAACCACATGACCTAAATCAACCTTATCAGCTGTGGGCGATGACTGTCCTGTGCCTGAAAAGACACCACATCCCCTCTGCGGTCTTCCTGCCCAAAGGGAGCGCCCTGATCTGGTGACAAGGAACTAAGATGAACACAGATTGGGATTCCACAAAATAACTGAGCTATGCGCTTCAGAAAGGCCACAAAAAGAAAAGGAAAAGAAAGAATAAAGCTAAAGAACTGTTTCGTTTTAAAAAGATTAACAATTAAGTTCAACCTGTGGTTCTTGATTGGATTCTGAAATAGGAAACATTTTAATTTCATTTGCTATAAAGGATATTATTGGGAAAACTAGTATAATTTGAACAAAGTCTAGGATTAGTAAGTAGTATTGCATCAAAGTTAATTCCTGATTTAAATAATTATACTGCGGTTATATAAGGTAATATTCTTATTTTTAGGAACATAGATCAAAGTATTTAGAGGTAAAAAGGCAATTATGTCTGCAACTTACTCACAAATGGTTCAGGGAAAACACTATGTATAGATATGGAAAGCGCATAAGGAAGCAGGAGTGATTAAGACATTACCATTTGGGGGATTTGGATGAAGGATATACAGAAAGTCTTTGCACTATTTTTGCAACTTTCCTAAGTCAAATTATTTCAAAGTAAAATGTATTTTAAAACTCACCAAACTACATTTTAGATGTGTGCTTTTCAGTGTATGTAAAATATAACTAAACTTAAAAAATGTTTAATGACAAAAAACTTTCAAGCGCATAAGAATGCTATGAATGATGTCAAACAACCAATAAAAGCATATATTGATATTGCTGTTCTAGAAATTCACTGGAAATATGTTCTAGAACTCCAGAAGAGTTCTTCTGGAGACCCTGTAACACAATATCTACAATTTTGACCCTGTAACACAATATCTACAATTTTATTCTAATTAAAATTCTGGAAATATGATTTCCATGTAATGCTATGAATCTCAGCATTAACTATGGCTACAAAGTCCAGGACATGATCTTAATGTTACTCAACAAGGGGTGATTAAATTATGGCACTTAGGTCGATAAACTGTGCTGTCACTGATAGAATGGCTTCGAAATTAAAATAAATGAGTGGATGATTACAATCAGCTGAAGAAGAAAAAAGTAATTTTGTTTTCAGAGGAGTATGTAGTAACATGGAAAAATGTTCACTTATAAGGATAAGAGGAGAAAAAAAGGCCATAAAAATATATGTACAGTGTGATCCCCATTTTGTTTTCCTAAAAAAAAAAAAAAAAAAGAGATTAGGACGAAACACTCCAAGTGTTGGGACTTACATGCTCTACTTTTTGTCTGAATTTTAAAATGAGCACATGTTATATTTAGATATGGGGCGGGGCGGGGGGGGGAGGAACCAGTAAGATATCTTCTACAGGACTTGAGTTAGGTATCTTACAAAGTACTTATCCAAACTCTGCCTCATTGTTACAGCCTGAATATAATTCACTTAAACAAATTTTAAGGTATTAATTCCTAGATAAACAAACACTTCTATTATAAAAGGAGGCAAAAAAGCCCTTGAGAAAATAAATACTGTAAAGCATTTCTACGGATTAAAAATTGAGAAGAAACAAGTAAGATATTTCATCATATCTGTCAGCAAATCATTATAGTCTGCTTCTTTGAAAAACAGTATTTCCATACTCCATGTGATTCTGACACTGTTCTGGGAAATGACTCCCAAACATTACACACTATCGTCATTTTTTAATGTATTTGGCAAGTTAGTTATGCCTGACATTTCTTTTAAAACATTATGAAGCCATTTGAAAAGAATTAACATGATTACAAAAAAAAAACCCAAAAGCCAAAATCTTGTCACAAAAAGCATTCCACCTAGTTTGAATGTCTAAGGGACAGCGAGATGACACAAATACACTACCAACCCCAAAGCCACAAATTGAGTAAAGCATCTAATAATGCTAATTAGAGAAGAACATTTTAATAAAGAACCTATGGTACATGGCTTACAAACATTCCAGAATTTATAACTACAAAATAATTTGCAAGAGGACTTCTGTCATCTCACAAACTGAAATCCTCTAGTTTACCATGTAAACATATTTTGATGAATCACTCAAATAGACAAGATGGCAGTTCAAGCATAATACATGTTAGACTAAATTTCATGTTAACTCCTTTATTTCTATAAAATAAAGTCAATAATAGTTACTATAGATATTTATTAAGTATGGTGTTTAAGAAACTATTAGAAAGTTATTTCATTTCAATCCCTCGATAACCCTACCAGATGCATGTATTCATTATACATCTTCCCAACTCGCAGATGAAGCACAGACTGGGTGAGGGAGCTGGGCAGCATTCCCCATCTCAGAACTAGCTGTGCTACAGGCCCTGCTGTGGACCAAGGCAAATCTAAAAACTAAATGAGAAAACGTTAACAAATGGAATTAAAATGTATTTTAAAACTTTCAAAGAGGCGGTATATTACGTTTAAAGATTTTAATCTATGGCAAAAGCACATTACCAGTATAAATGTGAGAGTAAGGATTTTGTTAACTGAGCTGCACCTGACACACTTGAGTTAGCATGCAGTAACTAAATTGCTGTTTATAAAGCAAAATATAAAAAACCTACAAAAGTATTGATGTGAAATTGAAATGAAACACTAGGGAACAAAGTTACGTAAATGAAATTTAAAATCAACACAGAAAAAAGGATATAAAATTTAACAATAATTATTTCAGCAAAAAGAATATATACTAACATTCTTGTTTCTTTTTTAAATAAATTTATAACTAGATACTTTGCTATTCTTTTAGAATGCATAAACAACTTCATCTTAAAAGACTTAACAGGCAAGTAGCACAAAAAAAGACCAAAGAAAGTGTAATGATGACAATGAGAACATTTCATAAAAACTGCTATCAGCCATCTATTTATGTATGATGACAATGGTTTCCTTTCCAGGGTACAGTGGTTTTAATTTTTCCTAAATATTAATTTTGAAACATGAAGTTTTCTTTAACTGTACAGATATTACTTACATGTTAACTTAAGAGGATTTAGGAAGTTTCAAAAAGCAGGATAAGAACTTCTAAAAGGGAAGAGAGAAACAAGGAAGAAAATAGGAAATAGGGCAAAGGCGTTTTCTTAGACACACTTTAGAGACTATATACAAAATGCAAATATAACAAAAAATATTAAGAAGGAAAATGAGAAGTGGGCTATTATATGTACACAAACTGTATATTAAGAAGATTTAACATATATACATATATCTAAACAATATTTTATAAGGAAAAATTGAAAATAAAACAATACATCGCTACTGTATCACGAGGTTACATATGCAATTTTCAAAAGAGCAAAGAAGAAAGGCTGAGAAACTAGACTAGTCTTAAAATAATGGCAAATTCTTGAATAGAGATCTATAAAGCATTAAAACGTGTATAGCTGAAAAATGAGGTTTAGAATGATAGTGACGCCACCAGTAATAACCCATTCCTTTCAAAGTGAGGTTCATCATCACTTCAGAATATCCACAACAGTGTGGAATGTCACGAGCATCACACAGACGAGAGACAGATGTTCTCTGCAGGGCCTAAGCAGGGCCTTTTCATTTCCAGAGTCCATGTGGGGGAGAGGGGCAGAGGGCGGGAGTTGATTTCCTACAGTATGTGCCAGCTCAGTGACAGAATGACAGTATGACAGGGAAGGACATCATACTTAACACACTCAAAATATTTATTATAAAGAAAACAGTATACTGATCAGTCATAACAGAGAAGCCCTACTTTTAACAGATAATATTTTTAAAAATACATGAAGAAAATGAAAGCGACTTTCTTGTGTTTCTTTACATTAGGCTGCTATGTTTCTACAGCAAATGACAATTATCACTGGAATGAATGAACTAAAATGCTCAACTGTTTCTTGAGAGAAGAGATTGCAGTCTCCCCTTTGCAGCCCTTGCACTTAGCAGAGTCCAACACTTAATAAATACATGCAAGCTTGAGAAACAAAAATCATAAAAACCAGCTAGGTCAAAATTCATCTACCAACGAGGATAAATTAACAGCTCTCTACTGTTTTCTTTCAAATACACCCATCTGCACATACACTTATGTATGAGCATAATAAATAAACCCACTTTGGGACAATTCTAGCAGTTCTGGTGGAAGTAAATCCTTGTCTGAATTGGCACAGGATGATATCTTTCTAAGGGGTTTTCAAGTTATGCTTCACAGAACCATAAATTAATGGGTCTTTCTCACTGATGACAATTAGTTAAGAAGTTATTATAAGAAGTCTACAAAATCATCAGCAAAAGCAGAAAGCAATGTTTAGCCTGCATACTTGTAGTACCTAAAATGAAATTTAAAAAGCAATTTCATCAACAGCAAAAAAAATAAGTTTATGTGCAAGACCTCTATAATAAATAGTGGAAACACTCCTGAGAGAAATTAAGGAGGGTACCCATATAAATGGAGAGATACCATACTGACAGCTGAAGTTAAGAAGTCAGTTTATCCCAAATTAATCTACAGATTCAATATAATCCCAAATCACAGTCAAGCTTCTAAAACAAATGGAAATGCAAAGACCCTAGACTAGAGCAAAGTCGTTGAAGAATGACATTGTAAGACTTACTCTATCTGATTTCAAGACTAACTGTAAAAGTCACAGTAATCAAGGCAGGGTCGCGCTGGCACAAGGATCAAAAAATAGGTCCTTGGCACAGGCCTGCCAGCCCTGACTGATCCACACCTGCATGATCACTGTTTTAGACAGAAGGAGTCAGAACAATCCAGAAGGGAGACTTCTTAAATGGTGCTGAAAAAACTAAGATCTGTGTGGGGAATGATATCAACCTTGACCCCTACCTCACACTAGACACAAGTTTATTTTAAGTGTATCCTACATTAATGTGAAATGAAAAACTGCAAAACTTTTAGAAGAACATAAAGGAGAATCCTTCCATGGCATGGAGATAGGCAGAGGTTTCTTAATACACAGAAAGCATTAAAAATAGTTAAATTAGACAATCAAAAATCAGAACTTTTACTCATCAAAAGGCACTTTAAGAAAATGAGTAAGAAAGCCATGGACTGAAAGTACAGTCACAAAATACCTATTTGACAAGTATCAAGGATATATGAAGAACCCCAACAATTTCATAATAAAAAGACAAAGAAACCAGTGTAAAAATGGGTGAGACTCCTTTGGGCAATAGGATTGTGTTGCAAGAAATACTCGAAGTCAGACACGAAGGGGATGTCTATACGCTCAGAGTAAACCGCAGAAAAGGCAGTCAGTGGCTTACGGTAAAGAAAATGAAAAGGAGACGCATGGACATTTGTTCTCAAAATAAGAGCATTTAAAACAAAGACCGAACTTTTAGTTAACGATGTATGTGCTGATGTGTTCAGGGAAATGTGTATAAATGCCTGCAATTTACCGTGAGATGTCAAAAAATAAGATAGATGGATAGTTGCAGGAGGAGAGAAGAGTACATAGGAAATAAAACAAGCATGGGACACTTGTAAGGGTATGTTTCAGTCTTTTAATTAAAATTTAAAAATAATTTTTTTTTCTTTACAGAGGTAATACTGGCTTACAACATGCCATGATTCAGAGGTGCAGGCTCATACCTCCTCAGATGGACGCTACCACACACACCCACCGCAGTCACGGGCCCTCTCCACCTGCTCCTACCTCTGCTCTCCCCTCTGGCAGCCTCAAGTCTACAGTCAGATCTCTAGAGCTTGTTTTGGTTTAATCTGCTCCTTTGCTTTGATCCTCTATATTCCGCAAAAGGGACATCATCTGATATTTGTCGTTCTCCTTTTGATCTATCTCACTTAACATATTCCTCTCCAGTTTCATCCAGGTGGTCACACATGGCAAATTTTCACCTCTTCTGTGGTTATAGCTGCATAGCATGTATATACACACACATCTTCTTAGTCCAGGCCTCTGTCATTGGGCGCTTCGGTTGTTTCTGTTACTTGGCTATTATAAACACTGCTGTGATGAATAAAGAGGTGTGCATATCCCTTCAAATCAGTGCTTTTGCATTCTTTGGGTAAATACTTAGGAGTGGGGTTGCTGGATCTCATAGATCTATTTTTAGTATACTGAGAAACTGTCACACTGTTTTCCAGTGGGGCTGGGCCTACATCCCACTAACAATGTACGATGGTCCCTTTTCACCACATTCTTGACAACAATTTTTTCTAGACATTTTGGTATACATTATTTTCACAGGCATGATGGTGGTCTAGATTTGCACCTTCCTGATATGTGATGATAAATATTTCTTCATGTGCCTGTTGGTCATCTGTATATCTTCTTTGGAAAAGTGTCTATTTAGCTCTTCTATCCATTTTTCGATTGATTTAAAAAAATTCTTTTAGTTAAACTATATGAGTTCCTTTTGGTCAAGGATATTAGTCCCTTGTCATAAGCATGGTGTTCAAGTATTTTTTTCCCATTTGATAGGGAATCTTTCTGTCTGAATGACAGATTCTTTTGCTATACAGAAGCTTTTTGGTTTGATATTTATTTATTTAATTTTGTTTAGCTTGTTTATTTAATTTTGCTTTTGTTTCCCTTACTGATGGAGTCGAGTCTCCAAAGACATCCCAGAATCCAGTGTTGGGGAGTGTCTTACCTATGTTTTATATGAGGATTTTCTACTGCCATAGGAAGCAATTTATCACAATTTCTTCCTTCAAAGTTAAGCTCTCCTCCTTACTTTCAAATATGAGGAGAAACAGAAACAAATGGCTTTTACTGCAGAAAACCTATTGCTCTTGTCATTTCTAGTAAAACATTTAGAAAAGGTTTGATTTCAAAACAGTATCTGAAAAATAAGGAACACTAAATATTTTATGTAACAAAGTATACAAGAAACATGATAATCACAAATTCAGGCTTAGTATTTAAAGCAAAGATTGTTAGCCATTTTATGGTTATGACAAACTAATGACAATTTACCCTGAATCATCAAATTGGACAAAAGTTTGTTTTATGGTTTAGTCTGAGAAGTAGAGGAGTTGGAAGATGGTGCTATACAAACAAGGTTGTAGGGTTAGGGGATAAGGGAAGTACAGGGAAAACATGTCAAAAAAAGCAGAGAATAGGTGTACAAAAATACCAAGTCCCAGGGCCTCCCTGATGGTGCAACAGGTTAAGCGCAGCACTATGAAGCTATCCAGAGCCACTGCAGCACGAGTTCTGTCCCCAGCCAGGGAGCTTCCCACATGGTGCAGCAGACCTCTCCTGCCTCGCCTGCTGCTCCCCTCAGCAGTGTACTTAGTTGATCTGCCTGTTCTGCTCCCCACTCTGTCTCTGGTGAATCCTCTCACCACCCCACGCCTCTGGCCTACACCCCAGCTTTTGTGCATAAATAAATCAATCTTTAAAAAAAATACCAAGTCCCAAAAGAGAATGATGTAGGAGAAAGCTAATGGTTCAGCAAAAAGGCTGGAGGCACGTGGCACAGAACATCACAAAAGACGACAGGTAGGCAAGGTTTGGGTTCAAAAGGACCTTAAGTTCTTAAGGTGTCTGCACTTTATCCTAAAGACAATGCACAGTTACTCCTCGTGGGCACAGACGCCTAGGTATAACACTGGGGATGACGGCACGAAGACTGCTCGCAGCTGTGCAGGGTAGAGGACAGTGGCAGCCTAGAGCGAGCCTCTACAGCAGCACAGACTCTGAAGGAAAAGGCACAGGTCAATATCATTTCCTGTGGTTTCTGAGATAATTCTTCTATTAACCACAGGATCTATTCTCAATTGTCAGTGCTGACTAAACTTCAGAGTGACATATTAGGCAATCAAATTATATAAACTTACACACTGCTAACACTAATACTAGCTACATCCCCATCTTAAAGGAAACTCTTAGGCTGGGACAGAAGCTCAGGAATTCATCATGAACACTCAGCTCCCAGGAGTCGAGGCAGCAGCCACCGGCTGACCTTTTAAGAGTGCCCCAAGAAAGGCTAACATCTCAAATCTGACACTTGAAAGCAAGACATAACTTGGAATAGCACCTTTGACTTTGGTTTTTCTCTTTTCTTTCTTCTCATAATCAACACTAAACACGACTTTAAAATAGGAAGATGCTCACAGTTGAGCATGTGCTTTGGAGTCATATCTGGATTCACACAAACCCAATTTGCCACTTCCAGTCATGGAACTTGGAATAAATTTTCAAATCTCCCAAAGCTTCATTCCTATTAGGTCTCTACTTACAAAACAGCAAAAGCAATTTTTACCTATCTTGCAAGACTGCTGAGAGATTAAATGGGGTAATCAATGCAAGAAAAGCACAAAGTGCAGTATCTACCATGTATAAAGCAATCAATAAACCATCCTTCCAGTGAAAATAACTGAAAGAGGATAATGGCTTTTTAAGTGCAATATAAATATATGTGAACTATTTGGGAGACAGTTTTCACTTGGTCTTTATCTCTTCATAAACAACATTACTGAAAAGCAAACACCTTCATTAAATAAAAATGTAACACAGTGTAAAATACTGGGAAATGTGTTGATGAAGCCAAGGCTGTAATGACTTGATTCCTTGAAAATTAAAATATTTCTTTTACTTGAGAAGGTGAACCATGTCTTTAAAAAGTCTCAATGTTATTTTCATGAGATTCATGTATATTCTTATATACTGGTTATATTCTTAACCAGTACTTGTACTTTGTCCATTATCACTGCTATATTCCACTGTATAATTTATCACATTTAGTAAGTCTACTCTAGATGAGCATTTGGGTAGTTTCCAGTCTTTCTCTCTAAAAAGTACAGTTGCTATGAGCTTCTGGTTGGATGGATCATATTAAATTACTGGTCAGGTCTAAAAATTTGCCGGTTTCATATAATTCAAATTAACTCATCATCTTCTGATGAATATACACATGTATTTCCGGTTGAGTAAAAACGTCGGAGTCAAATTACTGATACCTGGAATTATGCAAAAACAGTTTTCTAAAATGGTTACACCAGTCTATGTACCTACCAATTGCCACATATCTTTGAGACACTGGGTGTTTTTTCATTTTGGCCAGTCTAGTGGGGGGATGGTAATGTCTCTCTGTGATCTTCACTTGCACTGCTGTGATAATTAATGAATACACATCTATATATGTGCACCAATGTATTTTCTCTTTTGTGACATATGTTAAGGTTTTTGTTCATTTGCTATATTTTGAAGAAGTCTTTTGCTAAATGACCACATTAAGAATAATCTCTTTAAGTGATGAGCTTAATTTTGATTCTCAATGATGAGTACCTGAAACTCTCATAATGTTATAATGCAATGTGACTTCAATTTAAAAAAGAAAAAAGCCTAAATTATTTGTCTATTATAAAATTTTAAAGAAAGGATAATCACTTCCTACTTCTTGGCTTGTCTTTTCTCAATGTCATTTGATGCACAAAAGTTCTTAAATATAGTGCATTCATCAGGTTTTTTCTTTTTGGCTAGTGTCTTTTATGTCCTATTTGTGAAAACTTTGCTCACTCCAAAGTTATAGGGACGTTTCCATTTAAAAACTTTATTGCTTTACCTTGCATAGCTGGACTTCCTGTGTAAGGTATGGACTCCATATAAATTTCTTTTTACTGGAATATTTAACTAATTTAGAATAATCTATTTAAAAAGATCCTCAGTAATGAATTAGGTGGCTGATTATTGTTCTGATTTCTCTATTCTAGTCATCAGTCTAAACTGGCATAGTGCTATAGTAAGTCTTCATATCTGGTGATGTAAATCTTCTGGGTTTGTTCATCTTCTTCAAGACTGCATGGCTATTCTTGGCCTGAATTCATGCTCCCTCCCTTTTTAAAAAATTTTCTAGTTCTGCCTGCTAAAAAGGAGTTGAAGCAATGACATCCAAGGAACAATGAGATTTTGACTTCTAAAAATTATTTTGGTTTCTAAACTATCTTCACTAAAAGGAGCCAAGAAAAGGGAAAAGGGCTAATTCCAGGACTGGGCAATGAAGGTTCTGAGATATCCTATGTCAGAAAGTAGGTAAGTACTAAAAAATGAATGGGGATGGGTGAAAGACATACAAATCCACCTTGAACAGACTTATTGGCCAAATTTGGGATAATAAAATATGACAGTAATGGACAGTATCTTTCCTATTTAAAAAATAATCTATGAATTTATAGTGATACTTCCCTTAGAATTTTTTTTTTCCCCAGAAAAAGGGCAGCTAACATAGAGGGAATGTGAAAATCATTCTTTTCAAGTACCTTTATAGTAATTTATTTAGGCAAGAATCGATCATTAACTAGCATGTAAGATGGCTGAGAATAAAAGTGTCAAAATAATATCCCAACAAATTATTTTGCAGTTAATTACTAATTACAGAGAAGAATGGGTCTATTTACTTAGAATAGGAAGTAAAGGGAAACTCTCAACCAAGTGATCAAACTAAATACCTCCAATAATTGGACAAGCTGTCATGTACCTTCTAGCATGATTTAATGAGGGCACCATCTGCTAATGTGACATTCCTGCCAAACTGTTTAATAAACTTATAAGGACTTGAAAAAGGCAAGTCAAAACTGAGGGTCATTTTGTAAAACAGCTGGATTGGAATCTTCAAAAATGCAAACCAAGAGAGATTTAAGAGGTGGTGGGGAACGCAGAACAATAGAGCTACTTGAGGATGGTTTAGCAGTTTCTTATAAAACTCAGTACAAGAGCAAACATTCCCTTATCAAATGATTCAGCAATCACATTCCTTGGTAGTAACCACAGGAACTGAAATATCAATCTATGTCAACCCAAATACCTGCACATGGATGTCTGTAACAGCTTTATTTATAATTGCCGAAATTTGGAAGCAACCATAGTACATTTATAACTTCAGTAAGTAAATGTATAAATTGTGGTATTTCAGTGCTGAAAAAAAAAGAACTCTCAAACCATGAAAACAAACAGAGAAGTCTTCAATGGATATTACTGAGTGAAAGAAATCAGCCTGAAGAGGCTACATACTGTATGATTCCAATTACATGTCATTTTGGAAAAGGCAAAAAACTATGGAGACAATAAAAAGGTCAGTGGCTACTGAATGAGTAGAGGAGAGAAGAGATGTGTAGATAGGCTGCAGGATTTCTTAGAGCAGAGAAAATACTCCATATGATATTATCATGATGGATAATTGTCATTAGACACCATTAAAAACCACAATACCCAAGGGTGAACCCTAAGGACTTTAGGTGATTATGATGTGTTAATGTCAATCCACCCTGGATAAAAAGTGTACCATTCTGTTGCGTGGTATTGGTGACGGGCTGTGTGAGGAGTGGGGATATACAGGAAAGCTTTGGACTGTGCTCTCTTTCTGTTGTGGACAGAAAATGCACTGAAAAAAAAAATTAAAAACAAAGTAGGGGAACTGTTGTAGAGGAGATGAAAGATATATCTTAACTAAATGCAGTGATACTTGATTAGATCCATGTGGGAAAAGAGATAAAGGACATTATTTGGATAAGTGAGAAAATATAAATATGGGCTGTATATTAACTATACTATTGGATCAAAAAAAAACTATACTATTGGATCAATGTTAATTTTTTTGAGGGTGATACAGTTTTGTAGTTTAAAGGAAACTATATTCATTCTAAAAAGGCAACTTACTTAAAAATGGCTCTTAAGAGAAAAATGTCCATTTCTATTTTTCCACAGAAGAGAGAAAATTGACTTAAAGAACTAGAAGAAGTTTTTGTTTTAGTCTTTAAATGTTAAATACGCCATTATGAAATAAATTGCCATAATCAGGGTGATTTACTAGTAGGTTCAAAATTTTATAGCAAATCTGTCAAAAGTTAAAAAGAATAAAAAGATTATCTGGATATATTCCACTAAAGGAATTAAACATTTCTTTTTTGCTCATTTAACCGAGTAGCTTCAAAAAGTCTAGGCTAGACTGAACAGACACATAGTATTGACTAGCGTTCTCTGTTCTAAACTACTGAGGCATTCTGTTTTAATTTTCTTAACGTGGAAACCGCTAGAAAAGTGTAAAAGGAGATACAACATGAGGAGAGTGTACTGAATGCGCCAGTGAGTTTTTCTTCATATAAATGTCCCCATGAAGAGATTTCACAGAGCAACATCAAATATAATCACAAGCTACCCAATCACTCTGATGTGTGCCAATAAATAATAGGGAATATTTTTAAAGAGAGATTTTTTACTTCACAGAGAACTATTATATGCACATTACAAAAAATGCCAATGACAGAAAAGTAGGTAGTAGTTTACATGTATGTAAATCACCAAAAGTACTATGGTATATTTCACTCCAGGACTTTCTCCCCTGTGCACAGGCTTCCTCATCTGGAGGGGCTGCGGAGGGCCAAGGGTGGACAAGAAGATGTAAAGAAGATGGCTAGTGGCACTCATGATGAATCTACAGTTTTATTCCTTGTTTTTTTCATTCAAAATAAAATAGACATTCCTGACAAGAAAATTCTTACTAATACATATATCAAATTTAAATACTTAGGCACAAGAAATTTTAAAAATTTCAATTAGTTCCGTAAAGAGAAAACAACATACAGGTTACCCTTGAACAACACAGGGGTCAGGGGCTCTGACCTCTGTACAAAAATCTGTGTAACTTTTGATGACCTCAAGACTTTACAAACAGCCTGCTATTGACAGGAACCCTAACCAATGACATAAACAGTTGATTAACGTATTTTGTAGATTATATCTGTCATGTATTGTATTTTTACAGTAAGGTCAGCTAGAAAAACACACTACTAAAAATCATTAGGAAGAAGAAATATTTATAGTATTGTACTGAAAAAAATTGCATGTAAATAGCCCCATGCAGTTCAAACTTGTGTTGCTCAAGGTGAACTGCACAGTCACTTCTTTACTAATGAAGAATGGGCTCTGCTGACCAGGGAGACCTCTTCTCCCAAGGGGAACAACAAAAAAAAAGATGATTTCTTGAACCAACTGAGTAACTATGTCAAGTGATCCAAGAGACCCAAATATGACATCTTCTAGCCAAACTGGGCCAAAAGCAAAAGCTAGAGAACCAACCATAACTAGTTGGTTCTTAGTATGAGACCAAAAATAACTAGCAGCCTCAGTCTTTAACAATTTGGATTCATTCATTCACTGATCAAAAAGTTGGGAGCAAATAGTGTATTCTGCAAGGCCTGGGTTTTTGGCTGGATCCAAAAATAAAGACATTGCTGTGTGCTCTAGTCAGAAAGCTAAGTGACCTGTATTCAATAAAAAAGCATGCTTCCGTAGAGAAGCACAGGTCTTGTGTTGAAATCTGAAGTCCTGACTCCCATTTTTCAGCCACAGTGAATGACAAGGATTGCACTTAATTTTCCACCCCAAGAAACTAGAAAACTAGACAAAATGCATGGACACTGCAGGGCTGTGAAGAGAAGGGAAACAAGTAAGATGAGCCTTACTTTCTCCCTGGGGACAGTTTCCACTGTGGAAAGGAGGGATAAATGAAACGGATCCAGGGAAGCTTATTGAGTTGAGGAGACAAGAGGTGAGAGCAGGGGAGGCTAAGGTAAGTTGCAGGGCAGATTTCCTAGGAAAAAATCCAGCAATCTGCATTGGGTGCCTTTGAGACTTTTTTTTTTTAAATATTTATTTTTACATACAAGCTGGGGTACAGGCCAGAGGCGTGGGGGCGGCGAGTGGGTTCACCAGAGACAGAGCGGGAAGCAGAACAGGCAGATCAGAAATACACTGCTGAGGGGAGCAGCGGGCGAGGCAGGAGAGGTCTGCCGCACCATATGGGATCCTCCCTGGCCGGGTGTCGAACACGCATCGCGTGCTGCCGACAGCTCCACAGCGCAGCACTCAACCGCTGCGCCACCAGGGAGGCCCGCCTTTGAGTCTTTGATGGGCACTGAAACAAATGTGCACAGAGAAAAATTTCACAAGGTCGGGTAAGAAATGACCATGGAAGTGTTCACTATACAATCCCCGAAGTGTATACAGGGTTGGGGAATGTCGTGCTCCTACCAGCCTCCCGTGGGACACTTAGCAAGGAATTTAGCAGGAATTCCAGAGGGAGGTCAAGCCCAGTGGTAAAGGCAACATCCCCGGTGAATGCTATTCTCCTAAGAAGACTTAAAGAGCCCTGAAGGTCAGGTGATCCAGCAGTAACTCAGTTGTCTACTAAGCCAAAACCTACATTTTTTAAAGGAAAAGGACAAAACCGAGATCTATACATTCAGCAACGTAACACTGACAGTGTTATAGTCAATAAAAAAATGCTAGGCTACTTGGCCAAGAAGCAGTAAAATGTGAGTCCTAAAAAGGAGAAAAGTTCATCAATAGAACCTGACACAGAAATGACAGAAAAAAGTGGAACTATTAACAGCTATTACAAGTATGTACAAGTACTTAAAGGTAAACATAAATATAATGACACGAGAAGCAGAGTGTAAAAGTGAACAAACTGGAACTTCCAGAGATAAAAGTACAAAATCTAAAATAAACATTTTAATTGATAGGATCAGGCAGCATATTAGGTCTGCATTAAAAAAGGTCAGTACAGACAAGAAAAAGAAGAGCTATAGTTACTAAGACATTGCAAATTAATAATGAATTATCAAAAAAGCATTAATGAAAATAAAAGTGCAAAAAGAGGAGTAAGAAATGGAAACAATTGGACAAACACCAAATAACAGCAAAACGAGAGATTTAACTCAATGATGGTAGCATCTAAGCTAGTTCTCAGTGCTCCCTGCCTTCTGGTATGTGTGGCCTTGTTCAGTCCTCTCCCTGGAGTTCTAATCAATAGCGCAATCGAGGAAATGTTGCAATGAATGACCCCTTTTGTCTTGCTAGCAGACTTCCCCTTCACTGGCTGTGAGAGAGGAAGCTGTCCTGTTGGAGAAGCCCACGCGGTAAGGACGGAGGGTGGCGTCCAGTCAACGACCAGCAAGGCCCTCAGTCCAACACCCTCAAGGAAGTGAATCTTGCCAAGAACAATGTAAGCAAGGTTAGAAGCAGATCCTTCCCCTGCTGAACCTTCAGGTTGAAAGCCCAGCTTTGGTTGACTCCCGAATGCAGGCACATGAGAACCTTGAGGTAGAGGCATCCAGCTAAACTGTTACTGAAATTCTGACCCACATAAATGTTGAGATGACAAACGCGTCCTGTGTTAAGCTGTTAAAGTGTGAAGTAATTTGTTACACAGCAGTAGGCAACTAATACATCAGATGTATCAATAATTACCTTAAATGTAAATGATCTAAATATTGCAACTGAAAGAATTATCATCCAATTATTAGACTTAGAAAAAGAAGGAAGCTCTATACTTTTAACAGGTAAATTAATGGAAAAAAAAAACAGGAAAAGACAGATCATGTCCTGCTAAATATAAGAAACAGAGAGAGGCCAGATTAGTAGGATACAAAGTAGACTTTAGGAGAAATGTTCTCCCCCAAGGATGGAGGGACATTGCATGATACAAAGGAATAAATTCATCAAGATACAACAGAGCCTCAAAATACATGATGCAAAAAACAATACTGAAAGGAGAAACAAATTCACAACAGTAATTGGGTTTTCAACCTACCTCTCTAAGTAACAGAACAAGTGAAAAGAAAGCTAGTAAGGATACAAAAGACTTGAAAAACCTTAAAAACCAATAGGAGCTAATTGACATTTATATAACAAAACAGTCATTGTCACGTACGGAAAGAATATGTTTTCATGGGAGAGCACAAACTTCAAATAGTTCCAGTGTATTAAGTGAAGAAAAAACAAGAAACCCAAAGTACTTTCAAAAACCTGTCCCTTAAAATTCAAATTCATAGTTTAGGATTAAGTTCTTAAATCTCTTTAAATTTCTTTTTTTTTTTTCAGTTCTAATTTGATCTGGTTGGTATAAGGTTAAATTCCTTTCTTTTTCCCTTAGAAAATCCACCAATTTTTTTAAAAATTGGGGTGTCCAAAATAAAACTTACCTTTTTGAAGGTATAAGCATCTTCTTTCTGCTAAGGGCTCAGAAAGCATTCAGCAAGTCAACAGCTACTCTATTTGTATACACAAATACACAATCACACAACTCTGCAATCATAGATTTCAGTAGTATATCTGCTAGTTATTATTTAACCAAATTCCATTTCATTGAAAAATGAAGAGATTATCAGAAAACAGAAAAATCTACTTAGAGAAATGTATTAGAAAAGACCCTCTCACATTAAGAACAAGTGTAGTTAACTGTCACCTTTTATTCCTGGCTTGAGGTAACAGTAACATAAGCATATACTTTTTCACTATACATGTTTCACATATCAATCAAGAGTACTTTCAGTAACTACTTGTGACCAATTACTAGAATGATAAAATGAGTTATTTTTATTACTAACTTTAAGAGGGTTGGTTGAGATCATGCATCAATTTACTTCCTATTCCTTCCCATTTTCAAATTTATTCAACACAAAATACAATCCTTCAATGGAATTGTATGACAATACAATTCTTAATCTTAAGAAATTTTTGATTGTGTAGGATTTTTCAATTAAGAATATTCTTAATTAAATAATTATTTAACCTAATTAAATAAAATATTCTTTTATTAAGCTTTGTACATTCATCCAAAGGATTAACGCAGTGGGAAAAAAAAAAAAGCACGCAAAGGAGGGAATGAACCACACAAAATCCCCAACAAACCTGGCCCTTCAAATGTGGAATGCTATTTACCCCTGGAATTTCATACATGTCACTCACAGGCTTCAGATTGGGACAGTCATAGGCCTGTAGCATTTAGGTCCAACTATAAACCAAATAAATCTTAATTACCCATTTCCTTAAATTGTCCAGGCTCCAAACCTCCTGGGTTCTGCCCTTGTCATTTATTTTTAGCACTGGATCTTTTTAAAGAAATGTATAAGAATACATAACAAAATATTTTAAGAAAATCCATATTAAAAAACAACTCCTAGACTATAACCTAAAAGCACCATCTACAACAACCGCCATCATACCAAGATTACGTAGAAGAGCGTGATGTGACGCTAGTGGTTTGTTTTCACATATTCCAAAAGGTCATCGTGAAACAAGTCATCCTATATATAGATACGTGTTTTTAAAAGATCACTCCTATGTTGACTGCATTTCTTTGTCAAATAAAGGTTACTACTGAAAAAGTTTTAATTTAGAGATGTGATTATGACATAGATTTCCTGGAATCAAAAAGAAAAAGAATTCAAAGGACAGCTCAGAGCTAGAAATCTCTTCAAACATGACAGATAACTGTTTTACGACTTCAAAATACCAAAAGTCTTCTGTATAATACTTATCATATATGTCAACTGCCGTAAAGAGTCTAGTAACCATATCTACTATCTTAATCTCTCCAGAACAAGTACATGAGGAGAAAAACCTATAAATCAGTCCCCGATGACAGAGGGTTTGTTTAGGAGTTTACCAAATGGAATGACCCTGCTGGAATTCCTTCAAGCAGCCTGTGAAAATGTCGGAATGGAGTCGGTTTCGGAGGTCAAAGTCCCTAGAGAGCTCTGAGTTTTGGCGTGTTTGTCTTTTCACATGCTTTAATATTTGAAAATCATTCCTCGTAGACACTGACTGATGCCCAGGGAATGCTAGGATTGTGGGAACTGGCAGTACCAACGACAGAGACAACTTCATGGGAAATCAGTGCCTACTACATCTGCCTGCTCAGCTTTCATCAGATAAGCTGTTCTTCAAACGTTATGAAGGTACATGGAGAGACATTAAAAACTGCATGTCACTCTGACATCTTTGAAAATAAATATTTGTGGAAAACGGGGGCAAAAATTACTGGAACTACTAGAAGAAACACTAAGTTATGAAATACCATAGTGGAAACCATATATGCCCTTAGTCTGAACGGAAACACTGCATTCTCAAAATGTACATACTGATAACCAGCAGTTACAAAATGCTAACTATGCACCCACAGTGTTCCAAGTGCTTGACTTATATGTACTCACTTAACCATCATCACGATCCTATGAAACATACCTGTATCACCCCCATTGTGCACAGAGGGAAAGTGAGGCAAAGATAAGACACCTCATTTGTCTAAGTTCACACAGCTAGTAAGTGTGGCAGGATCAAAACTGGGACTCAGACTGCAGAGCCCTGCTCTGACTGGTGTGTCTGCTGCCTCTGCAGTGGCGTTTCTGCATCAAGCACACAATGTTGGGCAGCTTAACATACCCTGGGTACCGGTGATGTGTCCTGTGAGTGCTGGTTACTACAAAAGCTCTATTTCATTTCATCCTCCCAGGAACCTCTGAGGCCCACCTACCATGACTCAGATTAAGGATAAGAGACCCAGACTTTTGGGCTCTCACCCCACACATCTGGGGCCACAGGCTGGTCTCAGACTTAACTCACAGACGTCCTTTCCAAAAAAGCAAGTACCTCTTCCTCCGGTAATCTGACAGACTTAGCTCTAAAGTCATTTTCTGTATTTAAGTGGGGAATTACTTTCAAAGATGTAGAGGCCCCACAATTCTATGAGAATATATTATATTCTTAACTGTCAACATTGTATTTCTCTAAACTTAAAACTGAAGAATTATTTGGGTAAGAGACACAATGATCAAGAACTGTTTCTAGCAGAAAAAAAAAATTCTCCAACTTCATGCTTAAATACTGATTGAAAAAGAACTTGGGGGAGTTAGGTGTGCTGATATGGCAGACTTTTCTTTCATATGACACACATTGGATCAAGCAGTCCCCCCCACAGACTCTTAACAGCTATGTCTAGCTTCTGCCGCCAAGGGTCTGTTTTGTAGTTAGGAATCTCAAATCTACAGACAATGCTGACAATTGTTAACACTTGTTATTCTTTAAGTTTAACCTGCAAGAACCAATGGTTATAATAACCAGTGGCTATGCACCTGACGATTTGCTTCTCTTGTTATATCTTTAATAAACATAGAAGTCATGTATCAAAAATATCAATTGGTGAAACAGACATCTAACTAGTAACATTTTCTTATGGGAAAAAACAACAACATAAAAGACCAGGAAAGAACATGAATAATTTGGGCTTTAAGAAAAGCTAAAATATTGTCGTTTAACTATGGTCTGAAGCTATCATAAAAATGTTAACACATACCTGCCAACTCTTGAAACCCATAAATAGGAAAATACTGTGTATTATAAATTAGATACATTACTTTTGAGGATAACATAAATTGAGTAAATGTTTTCGTCCTCTTAAACATGAGCGAGCTGGAAGGTATGTTAGTGAAGCATCTCTGTGGACTTACTAGAGAGCAATGTACCGCTTTGTATCTATGGAAAGTTCCATTGGTTAACTGAGCTGGAAGTTATCTTTCATTTGTCCTGTTTTCTGCTGCCAAATGAAGAGCACAGGCAAAAGTGATAATGAGGTTTAAGAACACATGAGGTCACGAGGAAGGGCAGCCAGAGAAAGACACACAGGCGGAAGCGACCACAGGACACTACAATGGCGCACCGAGACACAGAGAGCTTCTGAAACTTACCCATGCTCACAGACTGAGTCAGCAGAGGAGACGGGAGTCCTGACTCCGAAAAGACTACACTTCCTGTTAATAATAGCCAGGGCAGCAGTGAGGGCAGGAGAGCCAACAGTGTGGGTTAGTTGAAAGGGGTTAGAAGAACATTGGGTATGATTACTTGCTAATTAGTCTTGGTGATTATTAACTACAAACCAAAGAGAAAATCCCAATGCATTTGTCATCCCAATTTATTTGTCTTGTTGCTTTCTGTCACATTAGCACTTTCTAACTGATGTCTTGAAATCAAACAACAAAAGGAGAAAAAAAACCACGCAACACGTTTTTTCTTATATACTCCCTATACTTATCATGCTCTTTTAGAGTTATGAAACAGAGCAAGTATTCTTATCTACTATTTTCCTCAGCCCCTCTTTAGCTACAAGGTCTTCCCAGTTGGGTTAGGTGGCACATACAAGTAAATAAAGCCCCAATTTAATTTAACACAGTGTCTTGGCCCAGCAGAGGGTCTGATTATACACTAGCCATTCTATTTCAAGTAGTCTAAGTAGCTAGTCAAGTATAGCTGAGTAATACTAATCAATCATCATATTATATGTTATCTTTTAAAATTACTTTAAGGACAGAAAAAATTGTTTGTTAAAAGGCTAGTTTCACTTGATTCACAGGTTCAGTCCGTTATACAAATCATATGGACTCTACTTTCATGGAAATTATCTCGAATACTCTCCATAAGAAAAAATAGACTTCGATCACTCTAGTAACACCAGAAAAGCCCGGGTGAGTTTAGCGGTGAACATCTTTGCAAGCGTAAGGTGATGCGGCTCATGTTCGACTAAGCTGCTGATTACCATTATATTCTAAATATTACTCCTAACCAACTTCAATTGTTGGCACTTCTGTAAAAGGATACAACTTAAAGACTGGACAAATAACTCAAAGTAAAGCGCCAGCGATGCCATAACCAGGCCCTAAGGATCTTGCCCACACGCTTTTGCAGCAAAGCTCCAAACCCCCCCGCAGCAATAAGTGAAGCACGCTTGTGTTTGTGCCACGACCCTGCCAGCCACAGGCGGGAGGCTGAGGATGAAGGCCAGCGCCTTCCCTCCACACACATCTCCTGGGTGTGCTTAGCAATGCACTGAAGCAAATTAAATCCTCAGTCACAGCCAAGTTATCTAAATAAGAAACGCAACCCAGAGGAGAAAAAAAGGTGGACAGGGTTACAGGTGCTTATTTACATTGTGAAACAAAACATGCTATTCAAAAGGAGACTTTTTATAAAGACCACTGCAAGCAAGAGTACCTCACCCTTAAGCTACTTAGACAGCTGCTTTTTCATTGTGAAGGGTTCAAGAGTTTGTCACAAACAAAGAGTTTAATCAAGAATTTCATTTGCAGTTGTCAGGAGGTTCATAACTGGCTTTTAAACTTTATAATTGGGTTTAGTATAAGTGCTAAAGTCGAATTTAAAAAAAATTCAGAAACTAAGATCATATTCAAGAATAATTTATCTTCTCAGTCTAAGTACTCAAGTAACTCCTGAAAGCAGGAAAAGAAATTACCTAAATGTGTCAGAATGCTTATTAATATCTTTGAAAATTATTTTAAAATATTCAAGACCCTAAATATGTTAAAACAGTAAAGTCAATGACAAGATAATTTTATAGAAACTTATGCATTTCGATTAAATCCAGTTATAAAAAGGAAAATAACCCTACATAGTTCCATGTCTTGATTACTTAGCATCTATTTATTCCCTTCCCATTTATGAAAGTAGGAGAATTTTACGTCTGGCAACGTGCTCTAAAGAAAACCAGAAACCAGCCCCTCTGTGATTCACCTCACCTAGTTTCCACTAGGCCACACCAGTTCCTGTACATTTGAAGGAATGGGAGTTTC
Organism: Scalopus aquaticus; assembly: GCA_004024925.1. Lineage (NCBI taxonomy): Eukaryota > Metazoa > Chordata > Mammalia > Eulipotyphla > Talpidae > Scalopus > Scalopus aquaticus. Next base: position 79,004 of record PVIJ01001936.1, read on the forward strand.
GCTCAAGACAAATGTTTACGACGTTTGCGTATCTCCAGCGCCTGGGCTGACAGCAAGAATGACAGGTTAAAGAGGAGTGGGAGATGTTTTCAAAGTAAAGCCCAAAGAAAAGACCAGCTGTGAAGATATGCCATGATTTTCTCTGGGGCAAGGCAAGCAGCTTTCTGTGGCTATGGCCCAAGGCAAGCCACGTTCCTCTGACTGCTCACAAATGCCTAAGTGCACCTACCACGAATCAGCAAAGTCACCTCATGTGTAACACACTTTTGAATAAATTATTCTCTCTCTAGTAAGTGCTCATACAGGAACAGAACAAAAGATGGTCTAAAACTGTTCAGTGTGCTAGATTTAATGGATGGGAAATCTTAGGAAAAAAATTTCAAAGTGGGACTAAAAGCTCAAAAACCTAACCACTGCAGTAATGAGTAAAATCTCAGTTTAAAATAACAACTATAAGTCTCTTCTCTTTATTGAGGCCCAGAACATGCTATTTCACAGCAAGGTAGAAGAGTGGTGGCGGATACTCACTTTCCACCTACTTGACGTTGCTGACAGTGGCCTGGGGTACATCCGTGACGCTGACATGGCTGAGCCTCATCTCAGAAAAGCCTGGACTCCAAGACATACCAAGGAGCATTAAAGCACCAAACTGGTTTATAAAATGGGAGTCTATGTCAGCTCATCTGCTTACTGGCAATGACTTAAAAACCTAAACTCCCCAACCAGCATCCTCTCTGCCGTGCAGATGGCCTCATGGAAAGCTTCTCTCCCTCTTGGTTTTATCTGAGTGTGGACACAGGTAAAGAGCAGTAGCTCTTCCAAATATGTTGTTTCCATAACATTATACTCAACTTACAGCACATGAACTTTTCTTACTTAAGTAACTGTTCCTTTGACTGATTTCCCTTTTAATCCCAGTATCAACCATCTGAAAGAATGTTAATACTGAAACATGACAGTGGGCCTATCGTGGATACAAAATGTCAAAAAAACACTGATTTCCCTGCCGATGACCTGTTTTATTAATTGTATGTTATTTTTGTTTCTGCATGTTTACTTTGTAAAAGATTTGCTTGTTGTATGGTTAACTGCCTAAATGGTGACTCTCCTGAGGTACCAATAACTATAAGATTATTTTGACTACATTCGGGGTAATTTTTCATTTTTACTGAACATCTTTCATATTTACTCAAGCAGTGGGAATATTTTGCAGCTGCACTACCACGGCCAACATAACTATTAATAAAAATTAAGGAAGATCCTGGAATCATCACTTAAATGTCAGTTTCATTTTCCTTATAAATTTATCTATAAACAAGTGGGTGACACCATCCTTTTCTATACACTAACCTCGAAATAAAATATCACGATTTCCCCAACAACAAAAATATTATTCTAACAAGTGAAATTCAAATGTGTGAGAATAACAATAAAGCATAATCACCAATAAAACATCTAAACTTGATTATTTTATATCTAAACAGTACTTCGTATTAAATGATAATGAGGCAAACATCTACATTTTGTATATGGTATGATTTATACATGGCATTAGGAAGATCTAAAAAAAAAAAAAAAATAGGGCCTCCCCCATGGCGCAGCGGTTGAGCGCTGCGCTGTGGAGCTGTCGGCAGCGGAGATACAAGTTCGAAGCCCAGCCGGGGAGAAACCCACATGGTATGGCAGACCTCTCCTGCCTCCCCGCTGCTTTCCTCAGCAGTGTATTTCTGATCTGTCTGTTCTGCTCCCCACTCTGGTTCTGGTGAGCCCTCTCACCACTGCACACCTCTGTATCCCAGCTTGTATGTATAAATAAATAAATCTTTAAAAAAATTTTTTTAAAAAATAATAAACATGAAAACAATCATTAAGGTGAGAAAGTTACGGTTCTTTCATCGACAAACTATTTGATATGACTATTAACAGAACTACCAAAAACCTAGATTTAAGATAGCTGTACGAGGATTCCTTTTATGACTTGGAATGCATATATAAAGTAGGCTGATGTATCATAAGCCTGAAATTATAGAGTATGCCTGAATATAAGGTAAGGTTTTAAACTTCCTGAAGTCACTTATTATTTCGTATTTGAGTTCCTATGAGATGCTCGTGACTTACTATTGAACAAAAAAATTGGGCTTAGGAATCACCTTCAGTCAAAGCTAGTTTTAGGGTGTTTACTGACGTGTCTTAAGAGAATCAGGAAAGAAGGGGGGCAAAAACAACGAACATATTAACTATTTCCTGGTAATAACCTTAAATTGTAAAGTGTTGGATGTTGCTACAAAGACAGACTTTCAAATACTGCTTTTAAAAAGCAGTCGAATAGCAGTCAGAAAGGACCCAAGTCAGAGTACTTAGTTCTGGGCACGTAACTGGGTAGCTAAGGGACAAACCTGACTACCGACTACTTTCACCACGTGCCCATTTATATGCTTTACGTCTTAAGCCATGTGAATACCTACTCAAAACAAAATATGGTTCAATTGTTGGAAAGGAGCTATGATTTCAAAAAATGATACAATCATCACAAATATCAGCTGACTATTATAGATATGAATATACACGTATAAGACAAGCCCCACTGTTTTGCAGTAATTGTGGCTTAGACATAGAATCTTCAGCGTCAGATTATACATGTATTCAAAAACTGCTGTAACTCAAACAAGACACAGAAATGAAGATGCAGCCTGGATTTTAGGGCTAGACAGACCATGCAAAGGGGTTCTACTGATGACAGAAGTGCTTACCACAAAGATCTGTAGATAGGGTTTGAGCGAGACGGTTCTATGGAAGAGGAGCACCTACAGCAGTCCGTGCATACAGGGCCATGCTTCATAAAATGGGATTTTACTTACGCACAAGTAAATTTACTTAAACCAGTAAGTTAAATTTTTACCATTTCGTCTACCTCCCTAAAACTTTACAAGGAAGACTACCTTATTTTCATACTTACCTTATATTCAGACATATACATTGAAGAGAACATTCTTGCAAGAGAATAAGGTGAGTTATACTGAATCACCACAAAGTATAAACTTTCTCCACATACTTCCCTCCTCTACTACATATGACTATTTTCTTAACTGTATATTACTGGAATTTTACACAAGTACAGCTCTTATTTTCTTTGAGGGTAATAATTTGAACATGATACTGGTCCAAACAGTGTGTCAATCTGATCAGACGCAGCCATGTTTCGGCAAATGGGGTTATCCTCTCTCAGCTACTGAGAGAAATCTGGACTCCCACTGAAGGAGGGTCCTACGGCCATCACTGGTCAACCACAGCCTCCTGAAGGCTTTGACGGCGCCTTCGCTAGGTGTGGCTTTATACCAATCAAACTGAACAAGGGTTATGCCTAACAAGTATCAGTCACAAGTGTCACACCTAATTTGAAGGGCGAACAAGTAACTCCAAAGACATGTGCTAAGAACTAAGAACAGTAGCGTACGTCTTGTTGATTTAGGCTGGTAATGGAAAGGACTGGGAAACACGAAAACAAGGTACACAGGAATGTTCTAAAAGGAAACAGTTTTATTTCTTCTGACTTTAAAAACTGAAAATTAAAAAATATATATGCAAATGTAAAACTCATCAGAAATATGAAGAGCACAGCAAGTAAATGCAGTGAAATTCTTAAGTTGGCCTTTCTACCGTGCTTACTGTGTTTGTGAATTGACTTGATATTTGCTAGTTTTTATGTGTTAAGCATTAAAAAATAAGTGTGTATCATATATCGCTCTTCATTTATGTCAAAAACTGACAGTATTGTGTTTCTGAAAACTCTGGGATGTCTTTGTGATCAATAAAAATTTCCTGAACAGCTAGCAAATGAATGGAAGATACGCATTTTGTATGCAAGGATAAGCCAACAAAAGCCTGAGAATATGGTCTTATCCCATACTCACCTCACTAATAAAAAAAAATACTCAAATACGAAGTTCTTGCTTTCTTAGTGATCAAGATAAGGCGTAATTCAGTGGAGATGGGAAAATCTAGTCAAATCCAGTCTATTTACCCTGGAATTAGAAGAGAAAGCTAATTCCAATTCCATTCTGCAAGTATTAAAATGGTTAAATCAACAGCTTATTTCCAGAGATAATGTTGTCACCAGAGATATTTACTGAGAAAATAATGAAAGAATTAAATGGAAAGTGAAATTCTGCCTATTACTACTCAAAACCAGCCAGCACCCCAACAGGATTCTTTCCTCCAAGACTGCAGTCTGCTCGATGAACTGACAGAAAATTGCTACCCAAAGGAATTGGGCTCATAGGAGCGAAGTCTCTTAACCAGAGTTCCCACCACACACGCTGAATCAGGACTCACCATTCTTCCTTTCGTTCAGAGGGGGTAAGTGCTGACTGGACTGAAGGGAGAGTTCTTGGAATTCATGGGCAACGGCTTCACTTTGAGGACTTGGAGCAAGATGGGCTAAAGGTCCCAACTCATCCTCAGTGTCCAGTGCCCCTGTGTGATCCATTGTGTTCCAGCCACTGGCAACAGGGGATAAAAGACACCTCTTAAATGCGGCCTGTTGAAGAGACTGTCGAAGAAAAAAAAAAAAAAGGTAAATAGATGCTGCATTAATTTTTTTCCCAATTTGTACAAAAGTATTAAAATGGGAAACCTAGGTTCCAGTTCAATTTCATTGCTGTGTGCACATGCCCATGCATTCACCCTCCCCTACCTGGCTGATAGAGGGGTCAATGTCTGAAACATTACTGGTTGCTGTAACTGTTGATTCAGTGTAAATAGGAAGCCCAGCAAGGCCGGAATGACTGCATTAATATCAAACAAAGTAAACCTCAAAAAGATGTTAAGTAGTGAATATGCATATAAAATGCTTTATTTCACTACAAAATATTAAAATAATTCCAAGATAGTTTTCAAAATTATTTATTTTCATTTAATACATAATTTGAAAAATCATACAAAATAAAACCTGTTCACAAAAATTAATTCCACAAACTCTGAACATTAGTGCTAATGGTTTGGAAGATCCGTTAGCATAAGATTTTTAAAATATTTTCATGCAATATTATCTGTTCTTCATATTGAAGAATTTTTAAGCTATTATTCCTTGACATTATGCTCACCTTAAACTCCTACACATCCTTCCAAATTAAGAAAATTATAAGCTTAGAAAATCTTTACAAAATGTAAAAAAGAAAAGAATAAGTGTTCAGAATTTTTTCACTTAATATTCATGAACATTTCTGACGGAGTTTAGACTGTATCCTGAAATTTTACTACCGAATATGAAAGCTGTCACCTAGTGTCAACTTAACTGCTTGATAATTGTCTCCTGAAAGTGAAATTCAACATTAAACATAAAGAATGCTATCTGTCCAGTAGTCTCTAATTGCAGTGTTCAAGAAGTGATATTAAAATGGACTGTTTCATTGAGTCATGATTTAGTTATGAAAGTAAAACAATCATTTAGCTTTAACTAGACCAACTGTGATAAAAGATTAATTTGTCTAGAAGTGACAGAATGAATGGAATTAAATATCTTATATATCCCAATAATATAACTTCATTCCAAAACAAAACTAATCCATTTATCCAATACTAAGGTCAATGTTCAGAGCAACAGTAAAATCAACTTGAGATGTAGCCTCTGCTTTCAAAAAAACTACTTCATTATTAGATACTACTACCAAGACAGAAAAAACAACACAGAAGAAACCAAGAGGCGGCATATTTCCACTTGCCCATCTACTGATTCACGCACTCCTTTTTATTTAAATTTGGGGTTCCATTTTTGCTCTTCCCTATGCACACATGTTCCACTCACCTGTCACCAAACCACCCTTGCCAATATGCCCTCAGCTTTCTCCTCCACAACCTTTTCTCTCCTCTCTGTTTCCTCTGGTAACTATTACATTCCTTCACTAAGTTCAAGATTTATTCCTGCTGTATTATCACCTGTGCATTTTTAGGTTCTTTATATCAATATTCCACAGATGAAACCACCCATATCTTTCACTTTCTGACTTCTTTCATGTCACACAATCACTTTGAGGTTCATCCATTTTTGTCCCAAAAGCCACTATTTTCATCTTTTTTTCCACTGCTGTGTTGTATTCCCTTGAGTGCATATTCCACAATTTCTTTACCTGTCAGTTGAAGGGTACTGAGGTTGGTTCTATGACTTGACAACTGTGGACAGTGCTGCTAGGTACACAGGTGTCTTTTCATATTTGAGTCTTCATATTTTTAGGATATATACCTGATATTGTGGGATCATAGGGAACTTCCATTTTTATTTTCTTAATCTCCATACTGTTTTCCAAAAAGGCTGCATCAACTTGCATTCCCATTAAGTGTATGAGAGTTCCTTTTTTACATATCCTCACCAACATTTGTTGATTCCATTGCTTTTGATAGGGCCATTATCACAGAGGTGAGGTGATAGCTCATTGTAGTTTTGATTTGCATTTCCCTTATGAAAAGTGATGAATAATATTTCAAGTTTGCATGCCATTTGAATGTCATTGCTAGAGAAGTATTTTAGGCCTTTCCCCCATTTTTTTGATTTGGTTGTCTATTTTCTGTTGCTGCAATTCAATTGTATAAGAACTTTGCATATTTTGGAGTTTAACCCCTTGTCAGATGTATGATATGCAAATATTTTTTCCATTCTGTAGGTTGCCTTTTTGATTTTGTGATGGTTTCTTTTGAGGTACAAAAGATTTTGCTTCACGTAGTCCCACTTGTTTATTTTTGCTTTTGTTTTCCTTGTCATCAGGGTTGAGGCCCTAAATAAATCCTTGCAGTAGATCTCCTATACTGTGTCTCCTTTCAAGTATGTTATAGTTTTGGAAACTCAGACCCATGGAATCAAACAGAAGGCCCAGAGATAAACACACAAATTTGGAAAGTTAATCTATGACCAAAGAGCTATGGCCATAAAATGGAGAAAGAAAAGCCCCTTCAACAAATGGTGCTGGGAAACATGAATAGCCACTTGCAAATAAAAAATGAGACTAGATCCTTAATCAACTCTATACACAAAAATTTGAAATGGATTAAAGATCTGGACATTCCGGTTCTTTCCCAAATGCAGTCAAGATAACACTAACAATAATTATTTTATATTTAAAGATGATGCTGGGCTACTGGGCTAGGTATTCCTGAAATCAGAGCTAACATTTGTTTTGAATTGAGATTAATTCCAAAGACATCTCTTTCCACTGCATGTTATTGCTCATGACCAATTTACATAAAATTTTAGTAAATTCAGTGATATATTGTCACTGCTATACATAAGATGCAATAAATAATAAAGTAATTTTAAAATATCAATATTCAACTGCAGAATTCAATGTATAATCAATCAACACAAGCAGGCAGACTGTCCAGATACACTCAATAAAAAATATTTTAGCAATTGCAAGATTGTTGTGCGAGCACTTTAAAGCTCCCAGAATTACAAGCATTAGGAAAACATCTGGCTAACAGCCAGTAAAAATAAATTTCTAAATTCAAACAAGGTAAGACAGCAGACTCGGATGAGGAAGTTCAAAGACAAAGTTAACTACACACCCAAAGTAATCCCCTACATTAGGAGAGTACTTACTATTAATTCTTATGTTCAAACAAGTTGAAAATTTCTTATCAAATACACTTTGAGAAGAACTTGTGTCACTGGATAAATTATTGATTCCAGTTCTGGGTTACCCTGCTGTTGTTCTCCCTCCAAAGCTCCTGGTGGCAATGTGTTAAATATCTAATGTTGGAATTTTATTTACTAATAAAACATCAAACTCTTGTCACAATTGTATATGCAAAAATGTTAACAACATGGTACTTCTGCTATTCATTCTCGTCTAAACAAAATTTCTTAATGGTATCAAGAACTTAGGACCAAATCTTTTTAGATTTAATTAAGTAACATTCATTTCCCAGTTTTATAGTTAAAGGAAATAAAGAACTGCAGAAAGGAGCACTTCATCCAATCTGTCCATCTTCAGTCTTAACAATTAGGTTGGAACCAGAAAAATCAAGCCTCTAAAATTACATGTTTCTACACAAACATCATTATTAGAAACTGTTTGCTGTCTGCCAATTTTATTTCCACTTTCTGTTTAAGAGTCTGTGGAAGAACAACTTGGGACCCCTGGGTGGTTGTTTCTACTCACCCAGGGTCTTAAAGCCCGAGCGGTGGGAGCTGCAAGGCTGAGCGCCCTGGCGGCTGAGCAGGCACAGCAAACACCAGACCCCAGGCTGCAGAGCAGTAAACTCAGGTGTGGACCATGCATTCACCCTGAAATTCTTCCTCGGCCAGTCTTCTCAGCAGTGGCCCGCTCTGCCCATGCGCCGGAGACCCGCAGAGCACTCAGGCTGGCCATGTCCACCCAGTGCAGAGTCGTCTCTGACACACTCACCAAAGAGAGACACCGGTGGTGAGTAGAGGAACAGGAGCCACTAGAGGTCTCGGCTCCTGGAAAGCTGCCTGGCTCTGGCTAGTGAAGACTCCCAGGGTGATGCAGCCCGGGTGAGGAGTAGCTCCCACGGCCGAGGCACGTGGCTTGCTGGCCAGAGTTCCTGGACGACAGGACACTGACACCAGCTGAGTTTTCAATGGAAACCACAGCACCAGCTGCCAGCAGATGGTTCTCCCGGGTTCTTTTCAGATTCATGAAGTAGACGGCACCACTTTTCCTTCTGTAGATAATGGACTCATTTGGAAGTTAAGGAACCCTAAGACGGTTCCTGCGGCAAGAATTTGAGGACATCCTCCTCCTTCCTTTGAAAGTCATCAAGAGCTCTGGACACTGTGAAAAGTCCAAGCATTATCTTACTACAAACAATTTTCATTAACCCTTATTGTGAGAAGTGTTTTTGTTCCCGCGTTTTTTTCCTAATTTAATTCCTGGTTTGATTACTTGAATAACTTTAAAGAGATAGTATCAATTCATAAAACAATGGGACATTTTAGCTGAAAGTACCTTAGAACCAATGTCTAAGTGCTTCTCAACCCACCTCACAGTATGATAATCAGTTGGGGAAGAAAAAAAAAATTCTCATGCATGGGAAAAGACAGGGGAGGGTTAGTCATATCACAACATTATTACATTTCTATACATTGGGAGTCAGTTGTACAATTTTACCTTGAAGTAGCTGAGAAGTCAGGTTTTATAATCTCTGGGTAAATGATTAAAGAACACAAATAATTTTAGCTAAAAAGCTAAGAAGAAGATTTTGAAAAAAGCAATTCTAAAAATACATGAAACTGAAAGTTAAGGAGGAAAAAAAAAAAAAACCAGAAAAGACAAAACACAGAGTGGACCCAAATCTAATCTTAACAACTGGATTTGGAAGGAAGATTTCTAGAGATTTTGATACAACTGGTATTGAACAGAAGGCTTCCGACGATGTGTAGCCATTGTTGAGAGTAATGGACTGAGAAAGACAGTAGCAAGTTATTACCACATGCATGAAAATAACAGAACATAACACAGTTCAAATTGCTGTAGGAACCTAAAGAATTAAAAGGTCACATTATATTGGAAGAATGGATACACCCTAGGTTAAAAGAAAATGTTTTAAGATTATGTGTATTGCTTTTAAAAACTCTTTTAGATGAGCTTTTCAATTACCAACTAACTTTGCAGGTTTACCTCACACAAGAGGGTTTCTTCTCTCCTTAAAACCAAGAGGATAACAAATTTGGGGACCTATTTCCAGTTCTGCTATTTAATTAGTCATGATATCTTAGACAAGTAAATCAGATTTCAGGGTGGATTTTTTTCTTTCCATACATTTTGCAATACTTTCAAATTAGCAAAATATCTTGGTTTAAATTTCTAATATCAAATATCAATTTGATTTCTAATATCAAAAAGAGATAAAAAAGGTTTCCCTCTTTTAGTTTTCCTTTCTCTTCTTGTTTTTCTCTCTTTCCCTCTTGACTTCTTCCTTCCCTCCCTATCCTAGAGAACTTAGAAACAGGAGCAGAGTATATTTTTCAGTTGTTAATTAAGACATTTGTTTAATCTGGTTATACATACTTGCTTCTTAGCATTTAAATAAAATGTTGTCAACAAAGTAGTCTTTTAACCCAGCATTTGTTAAATATGAAAAATCATCTCACAGCTTAAAATTAATCCTCCAATAAACTCTTATTCCCTGAGAATCATTAATTTTGAGTGAGTTAATTTGAGAAAAAAAGCAATTGTTCAAGTTAAAAAGACGGGTTTTGGCCATTTTACTTGGAGAAATAAAATTTTCTAGTTCTTCATGTATTTTCATATAGTAATTTAAAAGCCATGTGTGTTGTAAACTTTTTGCTAACTCAATTTTTTTATTTACAGGCAGATCACCATTAATATTTCAGAAACACTGTTTAAGCGTTAGTTACAATTCATAAGATGCATCCTCTTGGAGGGTGTTAAGTATGCAATTTGCCCCACATTATGTTCACTGAAACAAATCTACAGTAAATCAGTTAAAGAATCATCACACTGGCATTTTTAGAACTCTAACGGCCACTTCAAACATAAATATAGTTATGTAACTTTTCCTATACAGCATGTTGTCAGCATTTAGTATATTTACAGGGCTGTGTAATGTCTACACATAAAAACGCAAGTGCTACAAACAAAACCTTGCTTAGAAGTTGTTTATTGAAAAAATTATAATCTGATGTCACAAACTTGTCTTGTTCATATGCAGTACATCTATAACTATAGATTGCATTTTCTTCCAAGTCTAGAGTTTCATTCAATTACATTCTCAGTGTCTTGCTGAAATGGTACAATTAAGAGGAAAGTATTTCCTTCATCTGCCACAAAGCAGACATGTTCTACTAGCTCCAATTAAACACTAATGTGTTATAATTGCTTGACTGACAAAGTTTTTACTTCCTTGAACAGAGGGATTATAGTTATCATTATCAGCTCCTTATTAGATCTGCAAATATTTTGTGTCTTTCTTTGGGTTGTCTTTGTTTTCACATTCTGATACATTAAACTTTTTAATTTAGATGAATTCCAATTTATCTATTTTTTTTCCCTCTGGTTGCTTGTGCTTTTGGTGTCATATCCAAATTCATGAAGATCTGTTCCGATTTTTCTTCTAAAACTTTATACTCTCAGTTTTGAAATTTAGGTCAATTTATATTTGATCTATTTTGAGTTAATTTTTGCATATGGTGTGAGGTAGGAGTTCAACTTCATTCTTTTGCACTGTTCCAGCACCATTTGTTGAAAACACTATTTTTTCTTCATTGAATTCTTGGTACTGTAGTTGAAAAAAAATCAAAATAGCACAGATGTACGGGTTCATTTCTGAACACTTCAATTTGCATTCCTTTTCATTGCTCAATATGCTGATCTATGCCAGTAATCCTAAACTACCTGCTCAGTGTAGCTTTGCAGGAGTTTTTGAAATCAAACAGTGTGAATCCTTTAATTTTGTTCCTCTTTTTCAAGATTACTTTTTTATTCTGAATCCTTTTAAATTCCATTTGAATTTTAGGATCAGCTTGTTTCTACACACACACACACAAACAACCCACTAGGATTTTTGATAAAAAGTATGTTAAATCTGTAAATAAATTTGGATATTCTGTCATCTTGACACTATAAAGGCTTCTAATCAATGAACATGGGATGTTTTTCCATTTGGTTAAGCCTTCTTTAATTTATTTCGGTGTCTTAGAGCTTTCAGTGTAAAATTTTATACTTTGATTTAAAAGTATCATATTGTAAATGTAACTGTTTACTGATTTATGTTCATTGCTAGTGTACATACAACTAATTTTATATACTATCTTGTGTCCTGCAACCCTGCTGAATTACTTTAATCCTAAATATTCTTTTTCCGTATCTTCAATATTTTCTATATATAATGTCCACGTAACTATAGTTTTACTTCCTTTCTAATCTAGATGCCTTTTCTTTTTCCTGCCTAATTTCCCTGGCTAGACTCTGTACAATGTTCCATAGAAGTAACAAGAGTGGATACCCTTTCTTGTTCCTACTCTAATAGAAGTAGTTTTCAGTCCCTCACGATGCTAACTAGCTATAGGTGTTCTGCAGATGCCCTTTATTAGGTTGGGAAAATTCTTTTTTTATTCTAATGCACGGAGTATCAAGAAAGGGTGTTGAGGGCCTCCCTGGTGGTGCAGTGGTTAAGTGCTGTGCTCTGGAGCTGTCAGCAGCGGCAATGTGAGTTCGACGCCTGGCCTGGGAGATTTCCACATGGCGCGGCAGACCTCTCCTGCCGTGCCCGCCGCTCCACTGAGCAGTGTATTTCAGCTGATCTGCCTGTTCTGCTCCCCACTCTGTTTCTGGCGAACCCTCTCACCGCCCCATGCCTCTGGCCTGTACCCCAGCTTGTATGGATAAATAAATAAATCTTAAAAAAAGAGGGGGGGTGTTGGATTTTGTCAAATGTCTTTTCTGTTATCTACTGAGATAATTTTGGATTCTTTTCCTGTTTCATTTTGATAATTTAGAGTATTACATTAATTGATTTTCAAATATTAAGCCAATTTTACATACTTGGGGTAAATCCCACTTGGGCATGGTAAATAATCCTTTTTCTATGCTACTGGATTTAATACACTAGTATTTTGCAAAAGATTTTTACATTATATTGAGAAGCAATATATAGTCTGTACCTTTTTTTAAAATGTGTTATATTTGTCTATTTTTGGTATTTGGGTAATACTAGTCTCATAAAATAAGACTCTTTTGTCCTCTTTTGTCCTCTATTTTTGGGGATAAGTTATGAAAGATTGGAATTAATTCTTCTTTAGACATTTTATAGAATTCACCAGTGAAACCATCTGGTTCTGGGCTTTTATTTATGGGAAGTCATATAATTACTAACCTTACTTCTTTATTTGGTATAGGGCTATTCAGATTTTCTAATTCTTGGGTGAGTTTTGGTAATTGGTATTTTTCCAGAAATTTTTCCATTCACCTAGTTTACCTATTTGTTGACATGCAATTGTTCATAGTGTTTCCTTTTAACTATTTTTATTCCTGTGAGGTTAGTAGTAAAGTCCTACTTTCATCCCTAATTTTAGTAAGCTGAGTCTTCTCTCTTTGCCCCTTAGTCTAGCTTAAGGTGTATCCATTTTGTTGATGTAGAATCAACAAGAATCAACTTTTTTTTTTAAAGATTTATTTATTTATACATACAAGCTGGGGTACAGGCCAGAGACGTGAGGTGGTGAGAGGGTTCACCAGAGACAGAGTGGGGAGCAGAACAGGCAGATCAGAAATACACTGCTGAGGGGAGCAGTGGGCGAGGCAGGAGAGGTCTGCCACACCATGTGGGATTCTCCCCAGCTGGGTATCGAACTCACTGCCGACAGCTCCACAGCGCAGCGCTCAACCGCTGCACCACCAGGGAGGCCCAAGAATCAATTTTTGATTTAATTTTCTTTACTGTTTTGCTATTTCTCTATATTGTTTATTTTTGCTCTAATCTTTATCATTTCCTTCCTTTTGTTTGCCCGGATTTGTTTGCTCTTCCTTTTATAGTTGAAGACAGAAAGCTATGCTACTGATCTAATAATATCAAGTGACTTTGGCATGATGAAAATATTGTAAACTTAGATTACAGAGATGGTTGCATAACTACAAATTTACTAAAAATCGCAGAACTTTCCACTTTTAAATAAAAGATGTTCTGGTAAGTAATACTTTAATAAGGTTGCTCTTAAAAAATATGATACTGTAATCTATGTTTATAGCAGCTTTATCCCTAACAGTTCAAAACGAGAAACAACTCAAATGTCCTTACCATTCAGCTGGTGAATGGAGTAAAAAACTGTGGTGTTTCCATACAACAGAACACCAGTGAACAATAAAGGGATGAGCTACTAATACCTGCAACAAATAGACTGAGTGATTGTGAGTTACCACATGTAAATTTAAAATACATTTAAAATAATGGTATTGTATAAGATTATTAATCACAGTATGATTCTGAATTGGAAACAACTCTAGGTGTGACCAGTAGGAGACAGGTAAATTACTGCATATTCATTCAGTATAATACTACATGTTATAAGAAAAAATAAGGAAGCTGTCCAGGTAATGCAGATATGGAAAGATATATGATCTGTTGCTAAGTGAAACAATGACCTAAAAAAGGGGGAAAAGAAACTATAAATACACTGATCTTTACTAAAATGAAGCTCTGCATAAAGACACAAAAGCAGTAGAGCTGTTCTCAATCGTGTGAATGGAGGGTTAAGGGCAAAGGAGTGGTTGGGGGCAGAGAGAGAGTGGGTTTTATTATTATTTTATTACTATCTTTGCACATGTGGATTTATTACTTATGCTTAGAAAGGAAACAAATCAAATCAATTAGATTTTTTGAATAATGTTCCATCACATATATAAACATTTATTTATAGACACACACAAACTGTCTCTCAAGTTTGGGACATCTGAGGTTTGCCTTTTGTATATTTGTCTTTGTTGATGATTAAAACACCGAACTGAATAGAAATGGGGACAGTCTCACAACAAACTGATAAAAATCCTTCTCAAGTTGATGTCAGTTCACTACTGCACACTCTCCCAGCTTCACAAGTTACAAGAAGCATCAGTTGGGGCATGTAAAGCCTTTTTGTAAACTAAGTGCAAATAATATCGTCCTTGTTTGATGCAAATTAAAGGAGACAATCTATGTCAAGTGCTTCAGGTTTGGCTCTGAGAAGGCATTCAGTCACTGCTCTCTGGCTTCACTTCTAGTTACGGTTGTTACCTGACTGATGCATTCACTTAACTGTCACAGAACACAGCCCAAATTTCTGAGATGACTTGTCACATAAGGCCAGCGGTAGTGCAAGTTTTCTCCTTGATTTCTGGGCTTTAGGTTCAGAGCCTAGCTCTGAAATTTTTCTAGCTGGTGGGCAGGTCATTTAAATTTTCAAAGCTTCAGGATCTTTAAAAAGGGGACAAGACAAAGGTGCTGACTTCACAGCACTGAAGGGAGAGGTGACTAACAGATGTGAGGTATGCATACAGCAGAGTTTGGAGTGCATAATTCAGTAGTCAATAAATGTTAGCAACTTGTATTACTATTTTATCTACCACATTCCTAGCTCCCTATCATGTGAAATAGCATAAAAGCACTGCAGTTATCTAAATTTTGTAAAAATCTCATGCTAAACCTTTCTGATTTGTCTCAACTTTCTAACAATACTTCAAACTTCCAAGTAAAAAAGTGCATTCCTACTAACTGTTCACACACACACACACACACACACACAAATATTCTGATGATAACAGGGTTTTAAAATTTCCCTGATGTAGGAATAATACAGGCTGGTTCTAAAAGTAGCATTTCTTTTTTTTACTTTATTTATGTTTTATATTGTTTTCTCCAAAATTTGGGATTTAACAGGCTTTGGATATCTTGATATTTGTCCATATAAAATCGCTCTCTGTAGAAACTAAGGTTTTATGCACAAAAAAAGAAACAACTCTGGTTTCTAAAGAAACAATGTTCCTATAGGCACTTCTTAAAAGAGGTACCCAAACTAATCTCAGAAGATGACAACTTACCAAAGTTGTTTTGTTTTTAAGCTCCAATCAATAAAATAAAAGATCTCCGTGTACTTTCTACTCCTCATAACATTGTTATCTCTATAAACTTTTTTTTTAGTAGCCAGAGAAGTTCAGGATTTTGAATTTAGTCCTGGGAAGTAATAATTTAGAGTTGCAATTTCTGTACTGGAAATTATGAGGGAAATGAGGGGATAGACAAATCATATTTCTGTGTTCTGTGAAATCTGTTTTCCCAGAAATTTTTAAAAAATTATTTTCTATAAATACATGATCACCCTTAAGAAAAATATTTTTCAGATAAAGATAAAAATCTTTAATCACCACTCGGAACATCTTTGGAAATAACCTCAGCATATTATAAACTGTATAAAACAGAGTTAAAGTATAAAAACCTATTTGCCAAATAAACTATTAGATGGAATTTCACTGAACAAGTTACTTCAAAATGTGCTGTGGAGCTGTCGGCAGCGGCAACTCGTGTTCGACGCCTAGCCAGGGAGAATCCCACATGGTGCGGCAGACCTCTCCTGCTTCGCCCGCTGCTCCCCTCAGCAGTGTATTTCTGATCTGCCTGTTCTGCTCCCCACTCTGTCTCTGGTGAACCCTCTCACCGCCCCACACCTCTTGCCTGTACTCCAGCTTGTATGCATAAATAAATAAATCTTTAACAACAAAAAAAAAACCACAACAAGTTACTTCAAAATGAATAACTTAGAGGTTTTTTTTTTTTTATCAGATGTATGGCAACAGAAAGTTAATTTTTGGAGATATGTTAAGAAACTGAGGGTTTTTGGCAAAGAAGAGTCCTGCTTGCCCTCACCCATCCCTACTGCCACCCTAAAGACCTCTGAAGTATCTCTCCCGGCTCGCCCTGTGGCTGACTAGACCATTACTGTGCCAGGCAGAACAGAACAGAGTGTTTCCATCATTGCAGCAAGTTCAATGGGGAGTGCCAATCTATAGCCTGCGGCTGGTAAAATTTTTATAATGAGCAAGATGTATTCTTACATGAACTGCAAAGAACAAAGATATTCCCAAATGGAAAAAAAGTAAATAGAGTTTGGATTTTTTCCTCCATTCTGCATCTCTTTTAAAGGGTCTTTTTCAAACATCACAGAAACACCAGTTTCATAAGGGCTTAAATGACCTGCACACTAGCCAATTTTCTCTAAGTCATTTGATTCTTTCTAACTCAGTTTTACTTAACAAGAGTTCAAATGCCACCTTCAAAATAAAAGACAGCCACATATATTTGGAGCATCGTGACATACCTCTTGTTCTCTAAAATCTGAAAAAGGTCATGTTACTCATTCTTAGTAGAAGCAAGTACAGTTGATAGAAATCCCTTACAGTTTAGACAAACATTTTAAATTGAAGCTTTTCTTCAAAAGAATAATAGCATTTAAAAATAGCATTCATTTTTTCCTGATTCAACTCAGTACAAAGTAGGGAAGAAAAAAAGTAAGTCCAAAGCTTTAAAGAAAAAAAAAAAGCCACATTAACTGAAGAAGGAAATGGCAGTTCTAAGAGCCAGTTTTCATGAAGGTTGGGTCACCAAAGCAATGAACGTTTACAATAAAGTGGTTTCTAAAGGTTTTCTGTAATAGAAGTTTGAAATATCTGGTGAGGTTTTATAGAGGATAACATTTTTTTAAAAAGTTAAAAGAAAAAAACAAGGCACAAGTTTGCGGGAAATGCATAAATTGTAACATCTTCAGACCCTTAGACCTTTCAAAAAACTACTGACTACTGTCCAACTATCGCAGTCCCAGCCTCCACTGCCAGCCCACCAGCATCTCCTGACCCGCTGGGTCTCCACATCTACCTGCTTTCCTGATGTGCCCACTGGTCCATCACTAGGTCCGAAGTTCCAATCACACTATGTATTCAACGTTCTTACAACAGGGCCTTGCATAATATATGACTATAGAAAGCCACAGTAATTGAGCTGGTATAGAACGACACAACAAAATATTATAGGCCAAAGGGGCAGAACCCATGCAACGCTGAGCGAGCTCAACACAAGAAAAGGTGGCGCCGCAAATCAGTGCCGAAAAGACGGACTAAGCAATCAGAGATGCCGGCTTGTACAGCTACTTTATTTACATGGAAAATTATTCCCTATCTCATGCCTACATACACAAGTAAATCCCATGTGGATTAGACTTATGCTACAGATTTTCAGAAAAAAATATGGCAGGATTTCTTTAATGACCCCAAAGTTCTCAGAGTATAGAGGGATTTATTAGACATGGTTTAATATACAAGGTTTTATCAGCAGGACCCTTAAGTGAAAAGATTAATAAATATAACTTGGTTTGAATGTAACACACGTACACAACGAAGTACATTATAAACAAAGTGGAAAGCTAAACCACTGAAAAAACATATCTGAAATACAAAATATCAACAACAAAAGTTAGTCAGCATTTATTAAGAACTAAACATACAAAGGGGAAAAAAGAGCAGTCCAATAAAAGAAAATACAAAAGAGAAACAAGGCACATGAGGAGAAACAGTCAAATAAAAGAAAGAAGGCTGAAATGCACTAGAAATCAAAGACATGCCCTATTTCAAATGAGCAAAAATTTCAAAGTCGGACAATAGCAGCACTTGGCAAGGCCCCGGAGCAGCAAGCACTCCCAGACCAGGCTGGCAGGGCTGAGATTTCTATACCCACTCCGGACAGTGATCTGGCAACGTCTAGTGAAGTGAAGCACGCGCCGTCTATGCACCGGCAGTTTCACCTCTAGAGAAGCTGTTCGACAGGCATGAGAAGATACCCTGGGTTCACAGCAACACTGTCTAATAGCAAAGGATGGAAACCACCATTCTGTTGACAGAATGAATAATTGAGAGTGTTATCTTTGAATACTCTGTAGCGCAAAAACAAAGGAGCTGCAGTACACACGTGTACATGGCTCTATCTCCCCATAATCTTAAATGGCAAAAGCAGATGCAGAAACACAGACACAGCATGACACCCCACAGTACAAAAGTAAGGATGCATAAACAAACTAAGTGTATTGTTTATAAACACGTGAGCGTGTGATGTAAGCAGTGAGTCACGCTCGGGAACGACAAACGCCCACTTCAGGATGACGGTTCTTCCGAAGGACGACGGGGAAAGGGCACCTGGAGGGGCGCTGAGGAGCCCAGTCGTGTGCAGTGTTTTATTTTGTACCATTGAAAGCTTTAATGTAAAGCACAGGTAGCAAAATGTTAAGATTTGATGGATATGTAGAGGGTATATTACTTTATTTTTCTGTGTTCAAGAAATGTTTCAAACGATGAATGTCTTTTACAGAAAAAGCAGCAGATGCTAAAATTTACCAAAATGGTTGGCTGCTCCTGACAACTTAAAGTTCTTAAACTTAAGCTTAAAGTTCTGAATAGCTTCCTCTTCTCCTTTCCAGGCTTCTAGATTCTCCCCCCACCTCCCAAAGTCATGCCAGACTCTTCTTGGTCTGTTTGTTCTTCCATCTTACTCCCAGGCCCAACCCTGCACATCCTTGCTCCTCTGGGATTAAAGCCGGCACTGGAGAAGGCAATGTCTCCACCGCTGGGATATGGGTTCCTGGATTCCTAGACCGTTACTGTGCTGGTTACTAGAGAAACACATGAACAAAATCTATGTTGTCTCCTCCTAGAACTGTCTCAGGAATAGAAACACTTAAAAGCTACATAATTAAAACTGTGAGGGATGCAATGCAGGAAAGCATAGGTGCTATGGAACCATGCAAGGAGGAGGTCTCAGGGGAGCCGGACGGGAGGAGTGGGCATGTGCCAGCAAGGGAGGGTGGAAGGTCTTCAAGACAGACAAAACCCACAGTGCCTCTCTGTGTGCCAGGAGCGCCTTGAAGGCAGGGACCGCTCCGGATTCATATCTGTGCCCATCACTTACAAACGCTTCCTGACTGACTCAATAAGGAAACTCTGCGCCTGCAGCTCTAAGGCAGGAAAGAAGTCTTGGAGGAAGGCCCAATCGGCAAAAGGAGTAGTCATTCAAGGAGCCAGAGGCAGTATGAACCCATGATGTGTGGTAACTCAATCCCTCAAAAAGCACTTGCCAACTAGTCTTTCCTGCCCAAGATCATCAGGGAGCTGAGCCCGAATCTCTCTTCATCTGTCCATCCACCTGCCCATCTACCCGGTCATCCCCCTCCTTGCACAGTAACCTCAGCTCCAGCTCATTCTTTCATTCAACTCAATATATTTAAGGGGCTCTTCTGAGTGCCACGCTAGGGACAGGAAGATCCACTCGGCATACAGGCCCTGCCTCATGGAGCTTTCTTCCTAGACCACTCATCTTACTGGGCGTGACTGTATCTCTCAAGGGCGTCTGACAATGTCTGAGACAGACTGGTTGCGACCATGAGGCAGGGCACTCCTGGATCTAGGGGGTGGAATCCATAGATGCTGCCGAACATGCTATGATGGTGCCGATTACGTCCGCCCCCAAACAAAGAATCACCCAATCCAGAACGTCAGCAATGCCAAGGTAGAGAAATCTGATGCAGGCTATTTAGAGTCATGTCCAGTAGCTGCCTACTAAAGCAGGACAGAGGTCAAGGTAGTCAAGTACCAGAGACTTACAAGAGTAATAAACACCAGGGCATGATACCAGCACATCGGAAAAAAAAGAAAGAAAGAAAGAAAGGTCAACAGCGCTGAGGTAGAGACCTGCTCCTGAGAATTAGCAACCCCATTGTATCACAATGCAACAGGGGTACACGGAGCTGTCCGATGACGAAAAACTAGGGACGGAAAGGTCCCCTTGGAAGTGGCAAAATCTGAAAAATTGGTGAGCCAAGAAAGGATGTAGGGTGCAGTCAGGATAGGGCTGTTCTGGACAGTAAGCAAGCAGGACTGTGGAAGAGTGTGTTTGTGGGCGATGAGAACGTGGGGAGAGGCTGCCAAGGGCTAGAGAGGTAAACTGGGCCCCAAACCACGAGCACTTACGATGGATTAAGAAAGGCGGACTCTAGCTTTAGGGTAGTAAGAAGCCACGGGAAGGATTTACACCGAGGACCGGTGTGGACACAACCGAACAATCACTGCAGAGGACTCCGTGAGGCTGAGGAGGCGGGGCGCTGCGACCGCTGGCAGAGTCCCAGCTTGAGTGGCTTGGCTCTAGCGACAGAGGAGGGCGTCCTGGAGCAGCTCCACACAGGCCTCACAGCCCGCGAGTCCCGTCACAGCTCTTTGCCTAGTAGTTACAAAACTCCAATATCTTAGGCTTTTCCCGTAATTCATTGCTGATAGCAAAGCCAGAACCTAAACTGACTCGATGCTACTTATAAGACTTGTATGTGTTTAATGTATCTCACGGCAGAAGTACTAGTGTTTGAGTACAGGGTGCTGCCCCAGATTCCACTGTGTAGCTCTTTTTAAAATTTAAAAAAGTCTGGATTCTCAAGTACAGCAATGCTCAGGGACTTAAGGGATCATGGACCTTACAAGGTACTGAAAAAATTTTTGTCAAACTACATTATATTGGGCAAAGTGGAATAGTGAATGATTACTTGTTCAAAATATTTTTCCAAAACACTATCTTTACTAATGACAGTAGGAGATTTCCAGATATCATGTGTTCATTCTATGGCATTTTCCCTTAAAAACCAAGGAATCTGGCATGTGATCCTAGCACACCCACAGTAGTGGCATTTGGGGGAAGAACTAAAAGGAATTATTTCACAGAATTTATTGACTTCACTATTACCCTTCCTGTGAAAGCCCCACAGAAAAGAGTAGGGACAGTCCGTAACAAAGCCCCACTCTTCATCTTAGACTATTTCCCAGCAAAGCCAGGGGGGAGCTGAAGGAGCTCTGAGGGCACGCTCAGTCACTCTTACCACAGCCACGAAGACTCACTCTCACTCGGTAACTTGATGCTTTCTTGTTGGGAGGGACCCTGCCCTTCTTGTACTGGTGTCAAGTACACACATACTTGTGTTAAGTGGCGCTGCAATAATAGTGGCCATTGGCCACAGCTGCAGTGGCCAGGAGGAAGGACCTTGGGCTCATCCATTCATTCCTTCATTCAACAAGCATCTGCAAAGTGGTTACGCCAAGCGCCGCTTATTCTGTGCTGAGGGCACAGAGATTCCTGATACAGACTGATCCCTCAGTAGATTTTATAGGGGTGCAAACATGAGACATGTACTTTTAGCAGGTGAAAGAAGTTATGACAGGAGAGCATGATGATGACATAATACAACAGAAGAACCTGACTTAGGGCCTCGCTGGTGGCGCAATGGTTAAGTGCTACACTCTGGAGCAGTCGGCAGCGGCAATGAGTTCGACACCCAGCCAGGGAGATTCCCACATGGCACGGCAAACCTCTCCTGCTTCGCCCGCTGCTCCCCTCAGCAGTGTATTTTGGTCGATCTGCCTGTTCTGCTCCCCATTCTGTCTCTGATGGACCCTCTCGCCGCCCCACACCTCTGGCCTGTACCTGAGCTTGTATGCATAAATAAATAAATCTTTAAAAAAAAGAAGAACCTGACGTAGCAGGAATGAAAGGGCCGAGAAAGACCTCCTGAAAATGGGGTATAAAAACTGACATCTAGAAGATAATTAGAAATTATTGGCCAAAGGGAATGGAAAGAAAGGAAGAAACTGAACTGAAGCAAGAGAACAGAAGAAAATTAGGGAATAGGAGAAAGTAATGATTGAAAGCGGAGGTTGGGAGGTAGAACTCAAAGCTCAGAGCAAGCAGAAACAAGGTGGAATGTTCCAGCCAAGACTAGGCTGGAAAGGAGCTATTATTCTGAAGCGATCCTATCTAAAACTGGACTATACTAGCTGATATTCTAGAAGGTACTTTGCACCTAAAAATAAAATACATGTGGGAAGTGTGATTTAAAATACTTAAAAATTTATTTTGTGCTTATTTGGATTAGGGGAAAACCACACTTCTATGTAATCAAGACACCTAAAACGCACTTCAAATGAATAAAATGAATATACTGAAACATTTAGATGAGTCTGAATAATAAATTAGGTCATCAGCAATATGCTGCCAACTTTGTAAAGCACTATGGTCTGGCCGGGTGTTTTAAAATAATAAATTTACCAGAAACATAATTGAGATATTCAGATGTCAATTGAGAAGACTGGCAACATTAAAGTTTCCAACCACAAATATATCCATGTAAATCACACTCAGTATTTTGAACCTATGACAGTTTGAAAACCAAATGTTAGCATTCTAATGCAAAGATCCAAAGGAACAGCTATTCATAGCAGTGATTTTTATTGACAGACTCTTATTAACCCATTCTAGGGTCGCAGACTTTTAAAAACCAGGGTTAGCACATTTTAGTTCTATTTATGCAATACAGTTATCCTAAAAAATTCAAGGGGCCTACTAAACTAAAAGAGATTATATCCAACTAAACTTACCAAGGACAAGGGGAGGTGGGGCTTGGCAGGGGGTGGGGGTGGGAGTGTGCTGAGAGGAAAAGGGAAACACACTGCTGCTATAAGGGAAACCGTTCCTTAGTTTCTGGGTGGACATGTTTTCTGTTTCCTCTCCTCTCCTAGTTCTGGCTGCTCAGCTACTGCCCACCCAGACCCACCTGAAGTTCTGACTCTGGGCCTGGCCTGCAGGTCTCTGTGTGCAATTCCCTGTCCTTCTGCTGAGGAGCCGGAATTCCCTGTAATGGTCAAGGGTGTCAGTAATTCTACTTCCTGGACCGCAGGAACCTTTCCATTCTCTTCACTTCAACTTCCCACAATAAACAGTCACATCCTAGACCCACCCTAGAACCTGAATTCTGAAAACTCCTGTGTTCCTCATTTCCTCCTCGCTATGCCCTGCGCCTGCTACTGCATCCCTCCATTCATCTCTCCATCCACTCCCATTTGAATGACACTTGCGAAACATCTGCCTCTTGCAAGCTCTGTTCTAAATGCCTGGGGAAAAGCAGTATTAAAAAAATAAATAGGGCCTCCCTGGTGGCGCAGCAGGTTAAGCACAGTACTGTGGAGCTGTCAGCAGCTGCGGGCGAGTTCGATGCCTGGCCGGGGAGATTCCCACATGGCGCAGCAGACCTCTCCTGCCTCGCCCACTGCTCCCCTCAGCAGTGTGTTTCTGTTGATCTGCCTGTTCTGCTCCCCACTCTGTCTCTGGTGGACCTTCTCACTGCCCCACACCTCTGGCCTGCACCCCAGCTTGTATACATAAATAAATAAATCTTTAAAAAAAATAAATCTCTGCCCTTTCAGAATATACAAATGACCAAGTAAAATGTATACTGCTGAACAGTACTAAGTGCTATAGAGAAAGACAGAAGGGCAGGGGAGGGGGATGTGTGTTCTTGGCTACAGTGTGGTTTCAAACCGGACACCCACAAAAGCTGGGAGAAGTTAAGGCTCAACTAGCCCTAGCCCTGAAGGAGGTGAGACAAGCTACATCACGAGCGCTCTGAGAAGGGGGACCAAGTCGCCTTCCACTCCAAAATGAATCGCTCTGGCGCTGAGTTAAGAATAGACTGCCATGATCTTTCCCATCCCGCAAGATGGCGGGTGAAAAAGCCAAGAAGCTGGCCGCTAACGAGAACGCGTCTGAAGCCAAGAAAGTTGATACTGGTTGCAAGGTTAAAAAGGGTAACCCCAAGGCCAATACCCAAGGAAGGGAAGCCTAAAACCCCACCCTAGTCGGAGGAACCAGCAGAGGCTGGCCACCTGCTACGTGATCCAGGGAGGCGCACGCAAGCAAGCGCAGTGCTCAGCTGCTGCATCTGGGATCGAAAAGAAGCAAGCCAGTGGGTGAGGACAAGAACGGCAGCACCTGAGTGGAGAGGCTTTGTGAAGTGTCTCGGTACTGTCCTGCCGAGGGTGCGGCTGGGAAGCTGCTCAGCAGAGCAAAACCCTCAGGCTGCAGGCGAGAAACTGCGCGCTCGCCCCATTCCTGGGCCACCCCGATCACGCTCACGGGGTACACCACACAGACCACAGGGGCACTTTGTGCAGTGCTGAGGAGTGGCTTGCTCTGTGACTGGACCTCTGTCCCTCATTTGAGTTCCTCTGCACAGAACACACCATAAACGTGTCACCACCTCCAACGAGACTGTTAGCCGTGGTGTGAAAAGCCCAAACATCCCTCTGAAGCCGCAGCAGCTGCGCGAGCCCGGCACCAGGCAGGTGAGTTCCCGGACACGGACGGGGAGAAATATGAGCTCACAGAGCAGCTCAAAGTTGATCAAAGGCTGTGGACTCACAAGTTCTGCCAAAAATCAAAGCTATTCCTCAGCTCCAAGGCTAGCTGATGCGCTGTTTGCTCTCACAAATTGAATTTACCCTCACAAACTGGTGTTCTGAATTTCTTACAAAGGACCTAGCTAAGTAACTGATCCATTTAAAATAACACAACAGGCCTTGTGGAGCAAGGGCAGAGCAGGGCGTCCCCCGCGGTCCTCTCCAGGGAGGTGGTCTGCCTCCCGTGACCCCGCACTGCTGGGGGAGGGGAGGGCCAGGCTTCATGCCCGCTCACCGCTGCTTCCGAAGCATTTTGTTAGTTAAGGCGTCTCCTTTCCAAAGTCCCTCTGCTTTGAATCTCCTCCCATCGGACTGCGCCGTCCACTGTTGCGGCCGTCATCCAACATCCCTCACCCGCCCTCAGCCACTCCCGAGATTCGTGGCCAAAACAAGACGACGCCTCCATCGCCACGACGGGCGCACCTGCTCTCTGAACACCGCCCCCCTACCCGGCTTCCAGCTTCCTTTCTTTCAAATTCTAAGTCCAATAATTCATCTATAAGAGGAGCCCACCCCCTGCCAGTGGCTCAAGGTTCAGGGGTGCAGGCCACACCTGGCTCCACTACACCCCAGGGTGAGCCATGGGGAGAGAGGCCTAAGGCACGCTAGGGCATGCTGGGGGCTCCCCAAGCTCAGCGCACAGACTAGGCAGTGCACAGGCCGGCCTGGGCTGCACCGGCCATGGGGCTCGCACTGCAGACACCCGGACCGCGCTCCAGCTCTGCTGAGGGGCTCCGTGAGCTCAGCACCACGCCTGGCCCCACTGAAGCCCACCTCAGCAGGGGGGTGCAGAGAGCATCTGGGATCCACTGAGCCCCCACTGCCACACCTGTCGGGAGGGATCTGTCCAGCACTGGGGCAGGTTTTTCACAAACAGGCGGAGACAGGGCTTTAAAGCCTGAGGATTCTGAGAACAGACCGATCGGGTCTGAGCGCATACCAGCGCCAACCAAGTCTTGCAAACAGGACTGGTTGTGAAAATGGACTAATCAAATTTGAAAGGTGGGTACCCCGAGAGGACATAAGTAGGGTTTCAGAGACACTCTTGTTATCTACGTAGGAGACAGAGAATACTTATGAAAACAGTGACAAAGTAGTCTTATTACATAGCCGGGTATGTTGGAAAGTGACAGAAAATAAAAGTAGGGCGATATTAGAGTGTCTTAGGGGCCTCCCTGGTGGTGCAGCGGTTGAGCGCTGCGCTGTGGAGCTGTCGGCAGCACACGATGCGACTTCGACACCCAGCCAGAGAGAATCCCACATGGTGTGGCAGACCTCTCCTGCCTCGCCCGCTGCTCCCCTCGGCAGTGTATTTCTGATCTGCCTGTTCTGCTCCCCACTCTGTCTCTGGTGAACCTTCTTGCCGCCCCATGCCTCTGGCCTGTACCCCAGCTTGTATGTATAAATAAATAGATCTTTAAAAAAAAAAGAAGGCACAGTGTAGGCTGATGGTTTCTGAGCAAGTACAAGCTCACAATTACCGTAGTATTTAAGGGAGATGAGACCCAGAGCAAAGGATGGAATAGGAAAGCAGATTTACACTTGAAATAGGATAGGGGTTTGGGGGTTGGGGATGTATGTGTGGAAGGCAATAGGGTATGGCAATTATCCTGACAAGTATAATGAGAGTCTGGTGAGAAGGAAGAGAGAAAAAGACATGTCCCAGAGAAAATGGACAGCATACTGTGGGTAAATTTCAACTTAAATTCCAAGAAAGGGGAATATAATTGCTACAGGATGGAGGGCATAGGACTTGAGGCTGGAAGGGGTGAGGACCTCTGAGATCATGTGATTCAGCTCCCTCACTGTATAAGTGAGGAAGCAGAAACCTAGAAAAGTGAAATGATTTGTCCAAAATCACAAGCAAGTTGCTGACAAAGTTGAGGCTGCAACCGGGTCTCCTGACCACCTGG
The DNA here is from genome assembly GCA_004024925.1 of Scalopus aquaticus. Classification (NCBI taxonomy): domain Eukaryota; kingdom Metazoa; phylum Chordata; class Mammalia; order Eulipotyphla; family Talpidae; genus Scalopus; species Scalopus aquaticus. The sequence goes on from PVIJ01001936.1 coordinate 105,729, forward strand.
GGAACGCCCTCATACTCCCAAGTAGGAATCCTATACCCTGCTGCCTCTTCAAGAACCCATTTTCGGTTTCCTATTTGTCCACTGGGTCCCTCAGGTGCCACATTTCCGGTGACAAACATGACACAATGGGATCAGTCGCCTGAGTCTGACCTCGACACGCATCCGCTCCATGAGAGTCAGCCCTGAGCCTTCGGAGGGCTTCAAAGCTGCCGGGCTGCCTCTCCCCAGGTCTTCCTGAAGATAAGGCTGCTTGCCCTTTCATGGGGAGCCCAGCTCCAAAGGTGCTACTCTTCCAGCCGCTGTTTTGAAGTTTCTAGTCAGTCTCAAGGCAAATAAGTAAATAAGAGTCAAACCCTATTCTAAGGATCATTAAAATGATATTCAGATGAAAGGGCAAAGCATATTGACCCTTATTGTTTTCTTCTTCCTTTTCCATTCTAACCCAGTAACAATTTAAATGCAGTTTGGCTCACTTATGATGGAAATCTTGAGCCATGTGTACAATTCCCTGGCAAGCACTAGAATTTGTGTTTGGTGTTCTTCATACCAGCAGCTCACAAAACTCTGCTGATAACAAGAAGTAGCAAAGATTTACAACCTTTTACAGACAACACTCATTAGTAAAACCCACGTTTCTAGGTAATTCCTAGTGAACTCTGAGACTTGACAGAAGTTAACATGAACACAGCTTCCTGTGTTTTATGGAAACCAAGCAAGGTTATTAATATTAAGCAAATTTTGGACAACTCAGCTATTTCATTTCCTGTCAAGAAGGACTTTACCAAGCTCCATGGACTTCAAGTTGTCCGTATTAAAAACATTTTTAGAGTAGACTATCCTGGAACAGTCTAAACTTACCAACAGCTGCCTGAATGAAGCCTATAGATAATGGTGAATAATTTTATAACATAATATTTAGTATTGTTTATTTTTTCTCCTCTTGCTATTCCATAGTTTCAACGACACTTTTTTTTTTTTTTAAGCTAAAATATCCCAAGCTCTTTTGGAGGGAAATACTGTGTTTTTAAGGTCACATTTTCCAAGTCCCAGTCCCTGTGCTGACAATAGTACTGTCATTATAATGCACACTGTTCTCGTATCAAACCTGAGCCTTTGGTCTATGTTTTCTTCTTACTTTATTTGCTCATCCTATCCATTTTGAAATTTAATTTTTTTTAACCAAGTGCATCTCGAAAGCTTAAACTGAGTACATCTGTTTGCTTAGCAGTTTCAAGATATTCTCTTTTGTGACTAAGCAGCAGGTGCTGTTCAGTTTATTTTCATGCACGTAAACTAAGCCCTTGAACTCAGAGTGAGGAAAAGGCTTAAAAGTTTAGAAAGGAAGGAACTACACAACAGTTTCCTTTGGAACAGCCTGCTTTTTCAGTTTCCTGTATGAAAATAATATTGTATTTTTATAGGACTTGCTAAGAAACAATGAAGAAATTATACTGAAGCCTTTAGATAGTTAAGTTTGAAATCCTTTAAATAACATACAATTCCTTTTCATAATTTTGATATTTAAATCAAGCCAGGAAGAGAAAAAGACTTTCAATAAATAAAATGGAGAGGTGGTACAAAGTTTAAGATGAGTATAATTTTCAGATTACTGTAAGAGTTCACATTTTCTTCCAGTAAATGGACATTAAGACTTTTGGCTTTAACAGCCTTAAATATCAAGCTGCTGCACTTCACAGAGAAGACAGCGTAACAGTTTCTTTGTTGGTGTGGTTGCTGCTATTGTTGTTATGAAATGACTTTGATTAAAACACATAAAGACACATACACACACCAAATTCATTATTCAACACAGCTTTCCAAGCTCTAACTCAACCAGATACAATAAGTATTCTCTTTAAAAATGCAGCTATGTGGCTGACCCCTTTTAGCAGCCCTGCAAAGTGACCGAACTGCAGTTACTCAGAGACAGGAGGGCCTCGGGCGGTGGCCCTGGGGTCACTGGCCACAGGGGAGCTGCTCCCTGGCACACCACCGAAAATGGTTTTGGTTTCACTTTTTTGTGTGTCCTGAAACTTTGGCTCCTTTGGTCCCGCCTAACTGCTATCTCTAGCCTCTCTCTGGTGACCTATGCCTAGAATCCCTAAAAACAGTAATTGGGCCACCCCAGCTACTACTGTAATTAACATCCTGAACAACTGCACACCCAGCCACGTAGTACAGTCCAGAGCGCCTTCATTTTCTCTCCTACTTGTTCACTTTCATCCTCAACTAAGCTGGAAGCTGCCTAAGGAGAGGAGCTATGTATACTTCTCCAGGCTGAGTCCTAGCCCACAGTAGAGCACAGAGGAGGTATTCAATGGAGCACCATAAACAAGATTTGTGATCTTGCAAATGTGGGAAACGGTTTAAAAATATGTTACCCTCACTGTCACAAAAGCATCCAAAAATTGCCAGAAAACTAAATGAACAACGATAAAACTGATGCTGTTAAAAGGCATTCACATTTACTTCACATTTCCTGAATGTCAAACTTTGCTATATGCCTTTCACATTTAGTCTTTCATTTAATCCTTATGAGATTTGGAGGGGTTAAATAGCTCACGATTACACAGTCTAGTGGGGAAGCTGGAGGCTGAACCCAGAATTGACATTCAGATGGTTCATGAATTCAAAAACTTAAGATCCCCTAAAACATTTCCTAATGATGGAAGAAACAGATATTAAAAAGGCATCACAGGACTAGAAGCTGACTCACACAAGGAGGTGGGGGTAAAAGGAATCAACATAACCATTAACCCAGTGCCTAAGGCTGGGCGGAAGGTGAAGATAGGGAGATTGAGTCCATTGTGGAATCTCAGTGTCCCTTTCGGGTTCTGGTTAGTTATTCAAAATCAACAGCAAACAAACCACTCCTGGAAGAGCCCCTCCCAAAGAGAAGAAGCCTGTATCAGTGCAATCTCTGCTATGGCTCAGGGCGGCCATCCTTCTGCCCACCTGTGACTATGAGGGTGTCCTTTTCACCAAATCGCTGTCCCTCTGCAGGGCAGCAGCCGCCTGCTTGCCTGGGACCTGTACCGCGCCTGGACTTCTCCTCACTGACCTCCCTCAGCGGAGGCAGCCCTCCTCAGGGCTGCCCGCCTACCTGCAACCACGCAGGCCTCTCTTAGCAAACCTGTCCCTTTCAGGGCAGCTCTTCCTGCCCACTCGAGCCTACGCGAACGCTCTCTGCCCTCCTGTCTCCTTCTTCAATAAACTTGTTCTTCGAATATATTCAACGACTCTGTGTCTGGGAGAAACTTGCCGTGTACCGCTGAAAGGGAAGCTCTGGTGAAACCTTCCCCAGAGTGGACCCAACGACCCCGCTCTCAAAACCCATCAACTCCAAAAACCGACACCACTAACAGTAGACATAGTGATTTAAAAGAACTGTTTTAAGATAACTTTCACCCCTTGGCCCCCGCCCATGCAGCTTCATCTGTGCAAATGGCGTGTGGTGTGTCCTAGGTCCCTTTCCATCAGGTCAACACCACCCACCCTTGAAGCTGCCGGCCATTCATCCCTGCGCAGCACACCCCTGTGCGAGCACGCCGCCCGCCAGCCGCTGTTCTGCTCCGGTCCATGAGCTCTGGGAGGCTGGGAACCATGTCTGTTCACCCTGCGCCCAGGTCTCTAGCACAGTACGTACCACACAGCAAGGGCACCAATGATGTTCCTACAACAGTTGTTGGAGTAGCATTGAGACTCTTAGTTTGCAACATACATCTTTCACAGCGGATCTGTATCAAGATCTACACCATAACTTTCAACTCAATAATTTAAATGTTTCCATAGCAACTAGGCAAAAAAAAATACTTCTTATGACACTGGGAAAGGCAAGCTCTAGCTTAAGGTTCAACCCACTGAAATACTTCACAATCATTTGCTTTTGTTCTTAGTATGAAGAGACAGAATGACAGCATTTAACTTTCTGTAACTTCCTCTCCAAGAACACTCTTTAACACACTAACAACAAATCAAAACTCATTTTTTTTCAGACTTAACCAGACTATAATTTCCGTTAACAAAAGGACAGCATCTAATTACTTGACAAATCCAGAATATCTACAAGAGAACAATACATCTAATCAGGGCATAGGTGCATCTTGGATCTGACAGACCAAAGGATATAAACTGGCATTTTATTTTTAAAGTAAACATCACTCCTTTCTGACAATGGACCTTTTATAAAAGGTGTCATGGACAATTGTGTGAGAAAGAGAGTAGAGGAAGAACTGTCGGGGCTAATTTAAGACAGGGTCTAAATCAGGCGAGGTGGGAGGGTGGTATAAGACAACTTCTCAAGGCCTCCGCCAGCTTAGTAATTTTAACTCAAAGGAAAGGGAAAAAAGGTTCAATTTTTTATTCTTAATCAGGCCGCTTACTTTCTGAGAGTCTGCTGATTTTCATGATACAAAATTTCAATTTCTGGGCATTCATTGATTTTTTTTTCTTTTTAATAGATCATCTCCTTCCTCCATTCACTTCCTCTACCCCTAATTACCACACCCAAGGAAAGCACTGGTGGCACCTTAACAGCCCCAAGTTCTCATGAGGACAAACAGCAGCCATGTGAAGGCACCTCAGCGCAAGGGCAGGTTAACTACTCAGCTGTCATTTGGTGGAAGCCAAAGAAGTGTAGACGGTAATCAGCATCCTAACTGGGAAATCAAGCCAGGGAAGGGGGAGTGGAGCAGAAGCCTCTCAGTGATGAACTCGGAAAGGAAAAGATCTTGTGCGAAACTGACTAATTTACTCCTCAAAGCTCACATTTACAAAGCTGTCTCTCAAAACTTACCACTAGAAATAATTCTACATAAACAAAAACAGTTTTCATGTGGACTGTTTAGGACAAATGGGATGTTCTCTGGTTCATCAGATGAAAGCTCAACAATTTAGATAGTGAAGGCTTCCAACAGATACTGAGAAGCACTGATTTGCTAAAAGAATCATAGATGAAGAGACAGAGTTTTGTGGTTACGCTGCAGAATGCAGGATCCACAGCGCCATCTCCTTCCAGGGCGTCACATGTCAGCACCGCCACCAGCACCCGCTGCCTGGGGGCAGCCCCCGGGGGGTGCACTTTCAGGAGCAAGCCAGACCGTGCCACCCATGTCCCAGGAGTCTCTACTGGAAGCTCTAAGAAATGATGAAAACCCTAACAAATGCAAAAATATGCTCATTCCAGATGGGCAAACAACCTAAATCTTTATAGGTCTTTTTTATCTGAATAAACAGACAACACCCAGTCTTTTTGATAAAACTTTTGCTTTGGATCTCACATCTAGTTACTCGCTATTCTACACCACATCAAAATTCATCTTCTGTAAGTTCTTTTTTCACTCTAATTCAAGGGCACCTTTTTTGAAATTAGCTTCCATGACGTATGCCACACTGTGTGATTTTACTTTTTCTTCCAACAGTAAACCCGCGGACTCTATGCTCATCATCCAGAAACCAGGCAGAACTCGTGTAGGAAAGCTGAACATTCTCTGATCAAGTGCAGCAGAGACTTACTTCTCTATCCTACTCTACCTACAAAATCGGGAAGCAGAGGCCAGTAGCTCTATTCTTTCCATTTTGATCAGGAAAATGAGCTTTGGCTGGCTGGCTGTGAGAGCATCAGTGTGCTACACTTGCAGCCTAGCGGCCTGTGTGCTGCAGGGTAGCTACATTCCTGTAAGATTTGTTCTCCTAATTTAAGCAGTGGAAACAAGATTCCATGATCTATCCCAGAGGTCCACAAAAGTCCTTGGATCTAATAAGCACTGAGCAATGCCACAGAGTGTCAACTAAGAAAAGCCGAGATCATTCTTGTAGCCCAAATATTTCCTTAGTGAAAAAGAGCAAAGAATGGCTGAAATATGGGAGAAGAAAAACCTTTGTTAGGTAAGTCGTGTATCCTTATTCTCTGAATGCAGTGCCTCACACTCAAGGCTTCCTAGAGAAGGCAAATTCCCTGAGCACTTTAAATCAGGAGTTTTGTTGGGTATGGGATATGAAGATAAGACCTACTTCCCTGGTCTTAAGCTTTATTACAAAAACAACCACAATATTGTGTGTTAGTGTATTAAATATGCAAACAAGGTCTGTGTATGGCAGGGGAGGGGGAGGAGTGAGAAGGATAACACAACTGAGCAGGAGGATCAGAAAAAGGACTCGAGTAAATAAGCAATGGCGCGAAATCTAAAATAAGACGCGAGGGGAAGGACAGGGAAATGGGCAGGGCAGGATAGGGCACTCCCAGAAGAGAGAACTGAATAATCTCTCCACCCTAAGACATTTTATCACTCGACATTTTTTTTTAAAGATTTATTTATTTATGCATACAAGCTGGGGTACAGGCCAGATGTGTGGGGCAGTGAGAGGGTTCACCAGAGACAGAGTGGGGAGCAGAACAGGCAGACTGACTGAAATACACTGCTGAGGGGAGCAGCGGGCAGAGGCAGGAGAGGCCTGCCGCGCCATGTGGGCACCTCCCCAGCCAGGCATTGAACTCGCATCACCGCTGCAGACAGCTCCACAGCGCTGCGCTTAACCCGCTGGGCCACCAGGGCTATCACTCGACATTTTCCACCTCACTATTCCTTCCACACAGAGGATGCACGTTCCAAAGTACCTACCATGCTTTATCATGCGAAAACTGCACATACACCTTGTGAACTGTTTTACAAACTTCAAGACTTACAACACGAAAGAAAGCAAGATTCATTTTAGCACACACTGTTTGCTGGACACACTGTTAGAATGTTTGAGGCCAAATAAACCTCAATAATCATTCTTTGACACGGAAGAACTAAGGTTTTCTAAAGCAACTATAAATGTATGGAAATTCAATTGTATTTTTTTAGTTAGAAAAAATTATAATTCTAGAAGTAGACAGACTGGAAATGGAAAAATCACTTGAGGAAACAAAACTCTAGCTTCTTATCTGCATGTGACCCTGAATTACTTCCTTGAGTCCTTGAGAAGGAAATAATTCCCTCCCCTCAGTATTAAACATTTATTACAGTATCAAGCATTTACTGAGTAGAACTCATATATTTTCTCACTTAAACCACAACCAGAAGAGCCACGACCACGCCTGTCATTTCTGCGGGCAGGGCAATGAGGTGAGACTACGCTCTTGTTAGGCAGGACCCGAAGTCTGGGTTTCTCATTGGGGTACCTGGGTTCTGGTGCTCAACTATGATGGACTAGCCACTTAATCTCACTGTGGTTTTCTCCTCTACAAAACTAAAAGATTGAAGGTTTTTTTGGTTTGTTTTTTTTTTAAGGTTCCAGCTTAGATTGCTTTTATTTTTTAAGAGGAACTAAAATAATATGCACAACTCTTGGCCCTTATGGTCATTTGAAAATAACTCCTAATTTTTTCCCTTTGTTTCTTCCCTACAATTGATCACCAGTGCATCCCAGAAAACAACTGCTATGTATTTTCCCAAATGCCAAAATATAGTACTTTGGTACAGACTGGAGAGGGACTCAACTTTCTAGTATGGTGCTGTTAGACAGTATGTCACATTATGCTGCTTTCACTCCATTTATAAAGCATGGAAGTCAACCTTTCTGATGATAAAAAATGTATCTTTTAAAGTTGTATCATACCGAATAAAGACAAGTTAGGGAAACAGTCCTTACTGAGTTAAGTTTGTGATGAGATACTGAGTAAAGCTTTATAACAATTTCCTGCAACATTCCTCCCCCACATTTTCCTCCTATGCAACATAATCTCCTCAGCAACACCTGCCACCACTGCCACAGCTGGAGCTCCCATGACCACCACAAACAACCTTAAAAGAAATAAAAAGAATTGCCAATTAAACCCAAGGGAACATTTGTTGTGTCTGCACAACAAATGCAATAATCTTTTTTTTAAAGATTTATTTATTTATGCATATAAGAACTGGGGTGTAGGCCAGAGGTGTGGGGGTGCTGAGAGGATTCACCAGAGATAGAGTGGGGAATTAACTCCTGGAATATGCCACCTCATTTTTCAGTACATAGCAATGGAGAGAGAGATCTGCAGCCAATATAAAACAAGCTTAAGAACGAATTCTAGGGCCTTCCTGGTGGCGTAAAGGGTTAAGTCTCAGTACTATGAAGCCATCCTCAGGCACTGCAAGGAGCTTCCCAGAGTGAGCTTCCCATGTGGGGAGCTTCCCACATGGCGCAGCAGACCTCTCCCGCCTTGCCCGCTGCTCCCCTCAGCAGTGTACTTCAGTGGATCTGCCTATTCTGCTCCCCACTCTCTCTCGGGTGAATCCTCTCACCACCCCCACACCTCTAGCCTACACCCCAGTTCTTGTATGCATAAATAAATAAATCTTTTTTTAAAAAAGAGCTAATTCTATGGATTTGGCCTCATAGATTATCTTAGACATCAATAAAATAAGGCCCCTCAGAGAACCACTTGTCCAAGGAAGCCCTCTTAGGACCCATTTTCTGGCTCACCCCTTCATATGTGCCCCCCTGCACGCTTACTTGTCTACATCACCACAGTTACTTCAATGTAGGAAAAAGAATACAAGACCACGCATGTTAACTGTCTCTTTTTAACTTCTCTGAGCCTCAATATCCTCACTGCTTGGAACGACACTTTAATCAAGACCTTAAAAGAATCACATGGCATAACATTGAAAAATTTAACAAAAGAAAAAGTCATTATATTATATATACAGAGAAAAAATAAGCGAAAGGTAATAATAATCAAGTAAAAAAAATTAATGAAATTCAAAAAGAGAGAGAAAAATAAAGGAAGCCAAAAGCTTCCCCTTTAAGAAAGTAAATAAATTTGATCCATCCCACCTGGACTGACCAAGAGAAAAGGAGATGACACATTGGTGATAAGAGTTAGGGTGAGGTGCTATCATCTTAGATTCTAAAGATGAAAAAAATTATAAGAGATTATTATGGAAAAGTTTATGACAATAAATTCAACTATTCAGAGGAAACATTCCTTAAAAGATACAAAGTCTCAAGACCCACTCAAAGAGATGACCTAAATTGCCCTTGATCTACTTTAAAATTGAATGTGTCGTTTAAAATATTTCTTCACAAAAAACTCTGATTCCAGATAGCTTTCCTGGTGAATTCTAACAAACATTTAAGGAAAGGAAACAGTACCAATCCTACACAAACGCTCTCACACAACTGAACAGGAGGAAGTACTTCCCAGCCCATCCTACCAGGCCAGCATTAACCTGACAGTAAAGCTAGACAAAGGCACTGCAAGGGTCTAATACATCCCTCGTGCACACAGATGCAAAAATTTTAAACAAAATTTTAGTAAACAGAATCCAAAGATATATATGAAAAAGAAGGCTAAATCATTACCAAGAGGGGTTTAATCCCAGGAATGCAAGATTGGTTTACCATTTGAAATATAAACAACGAAATTAACCATATTAACAAATAAATAAAAAAAGATTATTTCTCAATAAATGCAAAAAAGAAAAAATTCTAACATTCAACATCAATTCCTGATTAAAAAAAAAAACACCAACATTTAGCAAACGGAGAATTTCCTTAGTCTACTAAAGGCAAGTCACAAAACTTACAATGAACAAACATCACAGCTAACAGTGAAGACAGACTGAGGAACGACAGGAAAAGATCCACTCTTACCACTTCCATCCAGTCTTACATTAGAGGTTCTGATTAGTGCCATAGGCAAGAAAAAGAAATCAACTGGCATCCAGATTGGAAGGAAGAAGTGAAACTGTCTTTATTCAAAAACAGCATGACATCTATGTGGAAAATGTAATGAATGGACTCTATAAAAAAGCTACCAGAGTTAACAAGCACAGCAAAGCTGCAACATACAAGATCAACAAAGTTGAATCACCAATGAGCAACTTTACATTGAAAAGTGTTGAAATTTATAACACCAAAACTATGACATACTTGGGAATAAATCTAACAAAAGATGTTCAAGATTTGTACTTTAAAACATAACTGAGAGAAATGAAAAACGTAAATAAATGGAAATAACATGTTTGTGGGTTGAAAGACTCCATATTTTAAAGAAATCTACTATTTATCACTTAGAAGTCTTTAATTGATAGACAAATTTAATATAAGCCAGTCAAAATCCCAGCCTGCTATGACAGACAGATAAGCTGATTCTAAAGTTCACATGGATAGGAAAAGAACCTGAATTGGTAAAAAACAAAACAAAACAAAAAAAAAAAACACCAACTTTGGAGGAAAAAAAGAACAATGTTGGTGAATTAACATTATCAACATTCAAGATTTAGTATAAAGCTATATAGTAGTTAAGCAGTTAAGCTATATAGTAGTTAACATACAGTAGTTATGTTACTGGCATAAAGATAAACAAATCAATGGGAAAAAAATAGACCTCCAGATATGGAAAACTGATTTTTGACAGTGTTCAAAGGCAATTCAGTGACAAGAAAATGAATGGTCATTCCAACAAAGGGTGTTGGGAACGAGATCTGCACATGCAAAACTATAAACTTTGCTCTATATTGTACATCAAATGCAGAAATTAAATTAAAATGGATGACGTACCTAAATTAAAACTATAAACTTTCTACTAGAAAACAAAGGAGATAATCTCTGATCCTGAGTTAATATTTCTTAGATATGACACCAAAAGAATAATCCATAAAAGAAAAAATTGTATCAAATATATACTCAAAATTAAGAACTTCTGCTCTCTGAAAGGGACTGTTGAAAACACGAATCACACACTGGGAGAAAATATGTACAAATCATGTATCTGAAAAATAATCTATACCCTGAATATATAAATAATTCTCAAAATTCAAGCAGAGAAGAACATAATAAACAGGAAAAGATTTGACATTTCACCAAGAAATAGCAAATAAGCATATAAAAATATGCTCAATACTTATTCGTTAGAAAAATGAAATTAAAAGTGTAATAAGATGCCACTACATACTTACTAGAATGGCTAAAACAAAAAAGACTGACCACACTAACTACTGAGAGAGATGCGGAGCAAATGGAATTCTCATGCACGGCGGGGGGGCCGCGAAGGGTCGGGGGAGAGGCAGATCGGAGAATGTAAAAGAACAACTAACTTGAAAATTTGTTTGACAGGTTTTAAAAAGTTAAGCATATACCTACCATATGATCCAGCCAGCCCACGCCTAGGTATTTACCTAAGAGAAAAGAAAACATATGTCCATACAAAAGACTTGTATATATAAATGTTCAGAATGGTTTTATTTGCAAGAGCCAGAAAGTGCCAAGACCCAAATGGCAACTAACAGGGAAGAGATATACAAATTGTGGGATATTCCTATTTCTCAGTGATAAAAAAGAACATACTAATGAGACATGGAACACAATGGGACGATTCACTAAATAACTGTGTGCTGTGTGTAGGAAGTCAGACCAATTAAGAGTACGTAACTATACAAATCCACTTACATTCTCAAATAGGCAAAGTAGCCTACAGTGACAGAGCAGATTAGGATTACAAAAGGGTACAAAAAAACTTTTGGGGGTTATGGAGCCTTTCACTGTCTTCACTGGGATGATGGTTTCCTGGTGCATGGGTGTGTTGGAACTGACTGCACACTTTAGACATATGCCATTGATTACATGTCAATTATGGCTCAATAAAGCTGTATGAAAGAAAAAGAACTGTTTTATAACATCCATTTTAAATTGTCCCTTTTCATCAGTATACTGAAAATCTTTCACTTTCCGCTGCAGCAGAGCAGCTGATGTAAGTGCTTGAAATACACCTTTTCTTTGACCTTTACTCCATATAAACACAACAGCAAGGGTAAATTACTATTGGAAAGAAAAGTGAACAAACTGGTCTCCCTGGATTGCACAGCAGTCTATTTATTGGCTTCAAACAAAATCTGCATGTTTAGCTAAACTACCAGTACCTGAATGTCTGGCCATTTAACATCCAAAATATTGTTACCACAAGCTGCCTTAGAGCAATTCATTAATTCAAATAAACATTTATTGTACGTGTGTTCTGTGTCTAGCATTGTTTTGAGTGTTGGATTTCATACAGAATGGGCACTCCTGCCAAATTACCCAGTCATTCTGCATTTTTCTTTGGAATAATTTGTGAGGCATTTGAATAAGACAATGAAAGACTATCAGTGGAAATGATTCTTTTAAAATAGCCAAGGTTAAAATAAATATTAGCGATAAGATGATTAAAGAATCGTACATAGACAGCTTAGAATTTCAGAATGAAGCTATCTCTTGGAGCCAAAGTGAATTCAGGAAAAAATATTTAGAAAATACTTCCTTATACAATCAGAGAGTGAAGTTTACAACTCCCAGAGGTCCTTCGAACTGAGAAATAATTTTAAAAAGTGAAAAACTTAGAAATATCTAAAATTATCCACATATACACATATAAAATAACCTAGGAAGTCTGAAGTAAATCCCCTAAATGTTAGTTTCAAAGACAACACTGCTGCAGGACAAACTTTACTGCCAATTTCAGAGACTCCTGTGCTAACTGGATGGACCATGGGTGGTAATTACATCTTAGAGAAGGTGTGAACTCATTTACTCATCACAAAGAAAACTCAATAGGTCCACATCTCCTGCCACAAATACAGAGGACATCAAGGTCCTACTCAAGGGCCTTCCACACATGTGGAAACCTTTGGCTATCTTTTCCCCTACAATGGTATTTCTCAGGCTTTTTCTACAAAAGAATCCAATACAATGGTCATGAAATGAAAACATATCCCTGGTTAGAGATAACTATTGATAATACTGGGCTTCAGATTTCCTCAGAAAGTGTTATTCCTCTCCTAAATTTTCCAACTTGCTTCAGAACTGTCATGTCTTATATTCTCAAGGGAAAAATTTTACTAAACGATAAGCTTTTAGTGAATTTTGACTGACATAATGATTCCCTGTCACATGTTCTAAACACATCAGACCCAAATTCATATCCACATTAAACACTGCTAATCTTCTAAATATTCAGGAACCATAGCATTCCAGACCACAGGTTCTGCACCCATGGTTTGTAAATATCTCATTCCCACAGAGAAGCAATAACCATTAAGACAAAAGATGAAAAAACAAACCAGAGTATTTAGTTATTTTACCTTCTGCTTTTGGTTTTTTCAGATTTAAGTGAAATGGCAGGAAAATGTTCAGAAAGCAGAGACTCGCACGGGCCGAGCATTAACACGCAGCGCCCACTAGCACCTCCCACGTCCCCTCCAGTGTTTATTTTCATTAAGACAGTGAAGTGACACCTGCTTCAGTGGGAGTTCCACTCAAGCTGAACCTGAATCTGTGTTTCTTCACCGCATCTCCACTGTCAAAAGTATTGCCCTACTATTACATTTCCTCTTAGAGGCAAATATTGTTCCACTGCCTGACAATCTCCTGGCGATTTACAATGTGCCAGTCGCTGTGCTAAACACTTGATATGCAACATTCCCACTCGCCCTCACGGCAAGGCTCTGATGGGGCTGGCACAGCGAGGTGACTGTTGATGCGCCGAGGTCACAGAGCTAGTCCCATTATGAACAGCACAGAGGACATCTTGAAGCCTTTAGCCCCCAGCGGGACTGCCCCGCCTGAGAACGGGCCTCATCCCACCAAGTGTCCATCTACTCATTGTGGTTATTATTGTCTGAGTCACGCTCATCTGACTTTGTACCTTAACATGGAAGAGAAACATGACAACAAGACTCGGCATATACAACAGCTTCTCTTTCCTACTTTGGTTCTGAGTATGCTTTGCTGCCATAATTTTGCAAAGTCAGGCTCAGCGTCCCGTGTAAGACACAAGTATTGCGGAGCCAGAGGGCAGCCTAGACAGGAGTGTGTTTAACACTCCTAACCACATGTGAAGTGAGAGTAAATGTTTAAAACAATTCTTATTTCAAATCATATCAGTGTTTGTCATAAAAGCAAGTAATGCAGTATAAAGTTAAAATGAACAGACCATATAAACGAGTAATTCATCTTCATCCCTTCCAAGATCTGACGTTTCATGACGACGGTGCGGGACGATGGCTGCAATGCGCCGAGTCCTGGCGGAGCACCAGCCTGCCAAGGCCTCAGACAGTAACCCCTATGCGCAGGGGCTTTCAGACACAACACGCCATAAAAAGGCTACACGCCGCACAGCTGTATGGCATTTCTGTGCACGACTTTGCTGTCTTTGAGAGAAGAGTAAAACCTGCTTAAGTTCAGACTTCACTACCATAGGATTAAGAAATGACTGAATAGCTTCTGCATTCTTTGTGCATTAAGAAAAACTTTAGTAGAATAGAAACGCAATTTGTCAGCTACTTAAAACACAGAAACTACATTTGAAGTACATTCGAAATGTCCACTTACATAAAGAACACATCCATATTACTTAGAATCACTCAGCAGATTTTTCACAGCTGCTAGGCAACCCGTTAGCCTAAGTTCCACACACACTTAAACAGAGATGGGTTTTAATTGTTTTATAATTTCCATTGCTCAAACTCTTCTAATTAGATTAAATACGGGTAGAGACAATATTTGGCCTCTGTTCCCCATTTATTTAATGCCCCTTTTTGAATTATATTTGTCAGTTACCAAAAAAATCCAAAAGTTAAATGAATGCACACAGAAGGTAGGTGCAGGTGTGCCTGTTGTTCTGGGTGAGGCAGCAGAGACCCTGACAAGCCCAGAGGCCACTGCAGGAGGGACCCAGGCCTCCTTCAGGGCCAAGAGTTTGCCACCAAGAGCTGCCTAACTCCCTGCCAGCTAAGGAGTGAACTTTTTTGTTTTGAAGGTAGTTATCTTTGAAGAATCTGCAAAAAATGAAGCTAACTACCTCTTAAAAAATAAAATCATTTCAGAATTGAGAATTAGCTATACAATATCAGATGCATTTTAACTAATTTTTCCCCTAGTTGATAAGAAATCAACACTCTTTAGTTTCTGCTCCGCAAGTGACTCAACGGTGTTATAATTTGCAAGAGTCTGGGTCTCTCAGCATAGAGAGTTCAGAGGTGACGCAGGGACCCAAGCCCATGATTATGATCTCATCTCATAAATACCCAAAATGTACTCTCTCCTTTTTCCCAGTCTTTGAGAAGCTTTGGTAAAATTCAGAATACACAAAGTCTTCGTCTGTTAGCTATTTGCTGAAACTATCTGAAAGAATAGGCACTGATCTGTAATCCAAACGAGTTATAGTCTAAATAATACATATCTTATAGTAAGTTTTAAAGCTGAGATGCTGTAATCTACACAAGTTGCAATTTTAGAGAGAAATGCTCTTAAAAAATACCTCTTAAATACCTATAAATACCTATGATAAATAATAACTTGCTAAAATACACTGGCCCAACATTCAGAGCCAGGCAGATTCAGTGAAAGTTCTTTGGTAAAAAATTAATTTAATCTGCCTCACATCTCTAAACTGCAGGGCAGAAAGGACTCTATCAATAAACAAAAACTAAAACATATGCAATTCACTAAAACAGCTTGTCATGTGGCTGGGTGAGAGTTTAGCCTACAAAAGTAAAACAATTGTATATAGGTCTTAAAATGAAAAAACAAATTACCTCTTCCAAGTGTGAACATAATATTACTACTTTATATAAACATGACTATGTTTTTCTAATATTTAAATAAGAAAAAATTGTGGCATATCCAAGCAACCAGTGGTTTGGTTTTCCTAAATATAGAGGGGAAAACAGAGTTGGAAGCACATTCACCTCAAAATTGAAGGGCAAAAAAACGCCAAAGTCGAATTCCATTTCTAAACTAGTGTTCCAATAGTTATTAAGAGATAGGAATCAGGAGTCAGATTTCAAGATGCCAAAATTTTAAATCTGCAATTCACTTTATTTTTACACAAAAGATGAAACTACATTAACATCTGCTATTCAGAATACAAAATTTAAGTCTTGATGTGAACTGAATCCTTGCTTTTAAGGTGAACTTCTAGCCCTTTCCATTCACAAATAAGACTTGATTTATTAAGTTCCCTGCTTTGTATCTCCAGAGTTGATCAAAGCACATTTTCTCAGTACAATCTGTATTGTTCCAAGTGTTTTATAAACATCTTTTCTGAGAGTTTACAGGAGGGATCTGAAATCACATCCAAGGTTTCATCCTATGAGTCAGTTATTCTTAAAAGGAAATAGAATCTTTCTGTCTTTATCACCTTTATTTCCCTATCTATCACAAATCTCATTCTAACCTGTCACAAAATTAAAAAAAAAATTATTGGCAGGATTGTCAGCGGATAATGACTGGCATTAAAACACAAGGTAGGGCAAAGAAGAAGAAAAAAAAAGGAAAGGCAAAATACCTGGACATGAAAAATCACATATATCTGGATTTTTATACAAGTCTAGTCTCTTAGCCCGTAAAGGTGACTCTTAAGACTTATCTACCTGATAACCCCTGAATCTGTACTTCCTGTCCTCATCTGAGATCCAAACTATCCAATCAATTGTCTGTCGGATTCGTTCATTCACATAGCTACTGAATGCCTTCTACATGCCAGGCGCTGGCAACTGTAGCAAAAACAACCAGCCTGTCCCTATCCTCAAGAGACTCCTCATAACGCAGGAAGTCAAACCAGTCAAATGACCATAATAATGTACAACATACACGTCATGATTAGCCCCGTGTCCCGGGCCAAGTTGATCTAAAACTGAACTCTGGTCACTGACTACACTCCGGCTGGCCCCAAACCCTTACACTTGGCTAGAAAGGGCGCCAAACACAGGTATCAAAGCCACAAACTTGAAGGTATTCTTGACCTTGCCTTCTCCGCAGATCTTCTCTCAACCCCTGGATCCAGCCTGCTTTCCCGAAGCAGACACGCACAGTTACTTCTTCCCCTTCCTCTGGGATCTCCCAAGGTGCTGGTAGAAGAAAGCGTCCAACAAAGACCCCAGGGCCCAGCCAAAACACAAAACCTAAGTCCAACACTGCCCCTGGGACTTAAAAAACTAAAGCTGGGAGAGTGAATGTTTGTCCTTCCTTTGAAGATGACCCGGGCCGTGCAGAGAAGCCTGCGCATGCGCGAGAGCAGCGTCCCTGTGAGAATGAACACACTCCCAGTTCCTGCTACCCCTGAAGATGGTTTCTGAGCATTTCATTCCATTTGTGACATTCTTCAGGAACCTTCTAATCAATCCCCCTTTTAACTTAAGACTATTTGGGGGAGGGCCATGCCTGTTACAAGTAGCACCTAACCCTGCCCAGCCCGTGCCTGACCCAGCTCTACACACTCGCCCTCATGGAGGGCCCCACCGTCTCCGGCCTAGCGCAGAAGCCTATCGGTCTCCTGGGCCAGGCCTGCCCCTTGCGTCCAGCATCCACACGAGTGCGACTGAGTACCCTGCTGGACTCGCCAGTGGCTCCCCATCAACAAGGACAAAATCTAAGATCCTTAATAGGGCAAACCAAGTCTCCATAATTAAGCTCCCTCTCCAGTCAAGCAACTGTTACTCCCTGCCTCACATTTTATGCTCTAGTTATATGAAACTATTTGGGATCGACTTAGACAGACAGACAGACACACACACACACACACACACACACACACACACACACACCCAGGTAGAACTGACAGGCAAGCAGGTTTTCCTTTCTGAATACTCGGAAAACCTGAGGCGTTAGAGAAAATGCTGCTCTCTAGGCTCACTTCCGGGCATCAGGCACCACACCTGCATCTACATTGCATCACATCGATGATCCTGAACATGGTGCCTGGGCATGCTGTCCACGCAGCAGAGAGTCACGGGGGCGAGAGTCACGGGCACTCTCGCCATGGAGGACCTCCACAGTCTCTGTGGAAGCTGCTGGCCTCGCATGTGAGTTCACGCCGCGGACGGCAATGTACAATGGTACAGACACTTCGGAAAAACAGGTTGGCAGTTCCTCAGAAACGTAAACAGTTACATAAACCCAGCGATTCTATAGCAAGGCATATACACGAGCAAGGAAAACACGTCATCCAAACACATGGCTATCCTTCTATACACATGTATGTAATTGTACATGGACAGTCACAGCAGCGTTATTCATAATAGTCAAATGTGGAAACTGTTCAGCAGAGGAATGTGTTCTTTTTTTTTTTTTTTAGAAAAGATTTATTTTTTATTTATACATACAAGGGGTACAGGCCAGAGGCATGGGGCGGCGAGAGGGTTCACCAGAGCCAGAGCAGGGAGCAGAACAGGCAGATCAGAAGTACACTGCTGAGGGGCGCAGCGGGCAAGGCAGGAGAGGTCTGCCGCACCATGTGGGATTCTCCCTGGCCGGCGTCGAACTCACGACGCCGCTGCCGACAGCTCCACAGTGCAGTGCTTAACCGCTGCGCCACCGGGGAGGCCCGAGGAATGTGTTCTATTCGTGCAACAGAGTATTGTCAGTAACATAAAGGAGTTCTGATAGCGGCCATGAAACAGATGAACCTGGAAAACACACTTAGGTGGAAGCGACCAGACCCAAAAGGTCACACTAGGAGTCTTTATAGGACATGTCCAGACAGACAAACCCTGCAATGTGGAAAGTGGATTAGCAGGTGCCCACAGCCTAAGGCTGACTAAGTGCAGGGTTTTCTTCCCGGGTGATGAAAATGGCCTGGGGCGAGGCAGCAGTGATGACTGCACAGCCCTGCGGAAGTGGGCGCTGTGGGGTAAACTTTAGGGCACAGGAATTAGATCTCAAGAGACGACTGCACACAATCACACAAAGTCACCTCTGTGAGTGGCCAGTCAGTCACTCTGCTTGCTGCAGACAGGTGATCTATCATAAAAACACAATCTGTTCAAATGAGGAAACGACTGATTTTCCCGCTGCTAAACCCCTATCATGAGCAACCATAAAATCCAACCCAAAGTAAAAAGAGCAAAACACAAAAGAGCACACGACTCGCAATCAAAGGGCAGGTTTAACCAGGGACTATGTGAAAAAAAAAAATGTTTATCAGAACTGCTCATTTCCCTTTGATTATACAGATTTAAACAAGTCAAAGTCCTTTTTAACTCATGAGAAAATATGTCAGCTCCTTTATTAGCACAGAGCAAAGAAAAACAAGCTTTCTCTCCTGCAACAAAATTAACATCCCACAGAAGGTCTGTTTGTGCTCGGCTGCCACGGGCCCTTCAGCTCAGCGCCGCTACATTAAACAAGCCTGAGTTGTCTTGAACACAGCGCGTCACCCCTCGCGCCCCCTCCCCCCGCCCCCCATCCTTGTGCCCAAGGACAAATTTCACAACTGAGTCCTTCTATTCTCTAAAACTAGAGCGACCATATATCCTTAGAGTTGTGAGAACCCAGCGAGGCCACACACATGCAGGGCGTGGCCAGTGCTCACTGTGCCCCCCCACAACCTAAACATCCTTCCTGCGCACAACTCTGCACAGCAGTCTCATTCCAGAGCCCACAGCATAGTATGCGCAGCTGACATCAGCCGTCCTTCTACCCCAAGGGCATCTAAACAACCAAAAAGATCCTAAAATTTTCATATAAAATAAATTATCCTAATAGAACTAAAAGAAAGTCTTCCATAAAGTCTGTTTTAAGTACATTAAATCAGGGAATGACACAAAGCATTCATTCACTGAACAGGTATTTAAAAGCACTGAACTGAGAGACACACCAAGAGAAACACTCACTATTAGAGAGAAATGCATATTCTTCAGTGCGATAATTGGTAACCTTTCCATAAAGATTGATGCAATCTGATTATAATTCCCAAGTGTCAGTAATCATTCTTAAGGTAAAAGAAAAAGGAAGTGGGATGGTTTCAAGCACTCCAGAAAAGATGTAGGAGGATATCCTTTCCCATTGACAGCAATTAATGCTTGAGTGACGGGTGCTAGAACATTCCAACAGGAAAACTTTGTTACATTAGAATACACTGAAATCGATTTAAAACAAAACTTACTAGTTTTAACATACACAAACACAACCCTCACCATGAACTAAGTGTCCTCTCCGAACAAACTGGCACAGAGAAAGAGCCAGTGTGGAATTTCCTCATTTGTGACACAGGCTGTGATGTGGGAGGGCTGACGGTGATGGGCCGCGCTGGAGGCCACCTCAGGGGAGCATGCAGCGTCACCTGCCCAGACCCACCGTGCCACACAAGGCAGAGCTGCTGGGTGGGGGACGTCCAGAGGCTGGAGCGCAGTGCTCACGATGGAGCTTGTGGTCCAGAGGACCACCCTCCACCAAACTCCTACCCCTAAGGCTCCGAGCTAATGAGGTTTCTGTGAGAGACCAACTCGGTGACAGGAACTACAGACGCAAACCTGGGGTGTTGGTTTTGCTGGGGATGCACGATCTATGCTGCAAACAAACACTTAGAACAACTGCTTTTTCTCCCAGTCCAGGTCAGGACTCTCACCCTGATGGTAAAACAGTTTTAACTGAATATTCCAGCACCACAAATTCTGGATATGAGGACAAAACTTGTCTTTCCAACTTTCCAATCAAATAACCACTTATACTGCCAGTCTAAACTTTAAGCTTTATGCCTAAAATAGGAAGAAACTGTTACAAATGCACAAAATCCAACCCATTAAATACACAAGGATGTTTTCAAATCTGATTTAGTATAAAATTTTTTAGACATGCATTTAGGAGGAGAAATAAATGATGAAGTTGTGATTTTAATGAAGACTTTGGTTCAACTACTACTAGTAATTCCTCACTTTCCAGGACTATTTTTAGAGTTAGGATTTTAAAGCATGTGATTAAAGAAATTAACTCATCAGTAAAATGAAAGCTACCATAAAAGCAAATTCCTATACTGCTGCAGCAAAGAAATTCAAGAACCCAGAACCTTTGGTCATTTGAGAAAACATACAAGATTATGCCATTAGCCACAATATGTTAGAGGGAAAAATCCGTATCATCTCATCTAGACCCTGCTAATGAAGACTCAGCAATTTCCTTTCAAAACACCTTCGATTTAACTTTATTTACTTAGAAAGGGGCTGCTAAGCAAATAAGGTCCAAATAAAAATTGCCAAGGGGTTAATCTTTTATACGTATTTTCACTGCTGCTAAAACACTAATTAAAACTAACTCACACTTTTCTTTTTTAAAAGAGGTTAACAGTTTTGTCCCCAGCTGGATGACCAGTTAATGGAAGGGGAAGTAACAGGACACCTGACTCCAGTTTTCTTCCACCATTCTATGAGTCCTCTGTTATTCTACCATGAAAGGTGTGCACCCAGGATGGGCTCAGTAAGCAGGTGAGCCTGATACTTAATTTTCAAGTAACTGGTGCTAGAATCTTTACAGCACATGCATTCAGAATTCCACATTCCAGTGGAAACAAGTCTGCATCACTGCTTAAACCTATTAGATAACTGTCCCTCCTTTCTGCTTACTGTAGCTGTGAAAAATTGCCTTGGTGTCACAGAAGGTTAATAGGCAGGATACTGTACAGAAATTTAGACATTATTCTCAATACTGGCAATCTACTTCTCTACTTTTATCTTTAATAAATGCTAAACCACACAAAGTATGGCTCAATTTCCCTCTACTATAATTAAAAATATGTTTGGAGTCATTACCTTTGTTTTTGTCTTCAAATAACCTAACTTTGAACAATATTCTGACACTGTAAAATGAAATATTCCTGTATTATAATAGGAAATGTAATAAATTATTGAATATTCCTATGTACTATATATTACTGTAACATAATTGGATTCTTCAGTAACACCCAGTATCTTTCTCAGTGTAGATGATTACTTTGACCTAGAGCAACAACAAAAAGCAAACGAAAAGCAGACACTGTAGTATATGTGATTCTGAAAATAAATGGAATATTTTCCAAATCAATAGTCCAAACAAAATGTTATAAAATATTAAGGGAGAATGCATGTCTGGACTTGGTGCATATAGTAATTACAGGTGCTAAATTTTCTATTCCAAGAAATTTTTAACTTCTTAGTTAAATTTAAGGTATGTATTGACATATTAATTTTAACTTAAAGATAGTAACCTACACCATTAATTCTTTCAAAATTGATGCAACTGCCATGTATATGCAGGTATCATACTGTAAGAGGGTGGTCCTCAGGAAAGGGGAGTGTCCCAGGACCCCACCCCCACCTCAAGGCAGAGAAAGCCAAGACACCTAGGACTATGAATCCCATAATGCCGTCATCACCGAAGGAAGGATGCTGAGGACTGAGGGTGGAGTTAAGCAATGGTTTCTGGCATTTAAAAACCAGACATGTGAGCTTTGGGAGGGGGCCGGGGGGGATTGCTCGTGGTTGTGGATCACCAGTGTGTTGGAGTGCGCCATTGAGATTCTAGCTCAGCGAACTGGTAGGACGCATTCACCAATTTATTTTTTATCTTTTTCCCTTCCCTATTTTGTAAATAAACCCTTTTTTTAAAAATTAATTTTACTGTGTGTGTCTGCAGTTAAGTCTTATAAGTTTCTTTTAAGCTCACGGGGGAGAACCCACAGACAGGCACCCCATTTTATATCGGTGCTGCCCTGTAACAATACTGGCTGCTGAATAAAACACACTTGAGGTGGGGGAGGATATAAATGGGTAATCTTAACAGAGAGCAGTTAACTGTATGTATCAACATTTAAAATGGGTCTCATTTTTGACCCAGCAGTCATACTTCTAGGAAGATAAATGAACAAGTATACTATGATGCAAATATGGACTAACATACAGTAATCCACAAGAAAAACAAAGGAGACAAGATATACATGGCCATCAAAAGAGTGAATGAATAAAGTGTGATACCTCTAAACAATAGACCATTATGTAGCAATAAATGATCACCTATCATTACTCACATGTAGGCATGTACAGAATACATTGCAACATTAAAAAGACCACCATCTTGTACAAACCAATTCATTTAAAGATTTGTATATAATTCTATAGCCTTAAAGAAATTTCTAAAAGTATGTTCATGAAAATATTAATGGCAATTATTTCTAGAAGGTAGGAACCATGTGTTTACTATGTTGTTTTATATTGGTAGGATTCTTATAATAAGAAAATACAGTGGTGCAGCGGTTAAGCGCTGCGCTGTGGAGCTGTTGGCAGCAGTGACGCGAGTTCGACGCCCAGCCGGGGAGATTCCCACATGGTGCAGCGGACTTCTTCTGCCTCGCCCGCTGCTCCCCTCAGCAGTGTACTTCTGATCTGCCTGTTCTGCTCCCCGCTCTGTCTCTGGTGAGCCCTCTCGCCGCCCCACACCTCTGGCCTGTACCCCAGCTTGTATGTACAAATAAAATAAATCTTTTAAAAAAAAAGAAGAAAATACAACAAATTTTCATTTCAGAAAAAGAAGTGTTGCTCTTGTACCAAAAGTGGATTCAACTTCCTTCAACTCCTCTTTTTATTTATTTTTTTAAAGATTATTTATTTATACATACAAGCTGGGGTACAGACCAGAGGTGTGGGATGGCAAGAGGGTTCACCAGAGAGAGAGTGGGGAGAAGAACAGACAGATCGATGGAAACACTGCTGAGGGGAACAGTGGGTGAGGCAGGAGAGGTCTGCCAAGACATGTGGGAGTCTCCCCGGCCAGGTGTTGAACCCGCATCGCCGCGGGTTTCCCAGAGACTGGATCACCTTCTCAGTACCGGGCCTCAATGCAGGAATTTAAAGAGTACATTCAAAGAGTTAAGGAAAGTCAAATGACCTTATTCAAGCAGACCATGCTCCTGGCATCCAGCTTAGGGAACCAGGGCCTGTGCGCATATGAAACACTCTATCGACTCTTATATCATTAGGAAACAGACTGTGAAGAGATAGTGATGTTTCTTTTAATAAAAAATACATCACAGAAAACTTACCTCAGTAAAAAGATTTAATTATTTTCCTGTCTTACATTCTCTTTCTTAGCACCTTGACTGTGAACCTGCGGGAAAAGAAAAAAATAAAAATGACTTTTGGATGCACACCTACTATGTGCCAGGCAGGGTGACGAGAGAAGGCTTCCCTGAGAACACGACATCTGAGGGAAACTGGAAGAGTACAGTATTAAAGTGGAAGGTGGGGAAGGGAAGTGAGGCATGGCAGGTGCAATTTGATGCCTTTTCCTAAACTGCTCACGGGCCTATATATGAGACTCGGCACATCAGCTCAAAGCGCTGGAGCGGGCTGAATGGGGTTGTTAGCCTGGGCACCTGCATTTGAACCCCAGCTCTACCACTTCCAAGTTGGTGGAATCTTGCGCAAGTTCCTAAACCTCTGGGCTTTCCATAATAGCACCTCTCAGGAAGGCTAGGGATCATGTGCAATAATCCTCATCAGAGACTTTCAAACAGCTCCTGGAACAGCGCAAATGTTCAATAAATGTTAATTATTGTTTTTATTATTATATGCTCTTCTAGAGTAAATCTTGTATAGGACCATCTCCACACCAACACTATTTACTTACTGTTACTACTACTGCTAGCGTGAAAGGGATTAACCCTGGAACCCTGTCATCAATGGCTTACAGCACACTGGGTGAGACACAAAACTGAAGGCAAAAGGAAAACCAAAGTCAAATTATACATTTATTTATTTAGCAAATATCTGAGTGTCTGTCTATTCTTTGCCAGGTATTCTGCTGGGCATTCTTTCGTGGCTAGGGCAGACATGGTCTCACCTCAGTTTACAGTCTCTCGAGGCCCAAGCTACAGGACAGACCTACTGTTTTCTACTGGGCACAGGGCAGTGTATCTGAATGAGCAGAATTAAGCAGCAGAACATTCTGGGTGGAATGCACGGGCTTACAAAAAACACACGCCTCATTTTAGAGTGCATCCGAGTGGGCAGGCAGTAAGTGGTAAGGATGGAAAGCAGGAGGGGCCTCAGTGCCTGGCTGAGTGGGTTCTGTCCTCAATATCCTGATTAGCTTCAACAAGTTGAGTCAGAGCTTAGATTTAACTTCAATTGGATTATCTTTTTATGACAGTCTCTTTTTTCTCTTTTAAAGGTGAGAGGGGCAAGAGTAGGAAAAGGAAAAGAGAAGAGCAACCGCCACCCACATTAGCACCAGCGGGGATGGAGGTGAGTGGTGAATGGTAAGTGATAAATTTCCCATTTTCTCCCTTAATCTCCTAAATGCTTACAAAGACAGATTAGGAAACTGAGGCTGAGAAGTCAAAACAGACCCCCTGCCCACTGAGCTAGTAAATGCAGACAGATCTACACTTCGCAAGTTGACTCTCAAGGTTTTCCTTCTTTTAGGGGAAAGGATATTTGAGGTTTTGCAGAATTTACAATCTGTTAAAAACTGTTTGCTACTTCAAGTTCTGTACTTATACAGAAATAAACAGCCTTCATACATACAATCAAAACCACTTAGAAGAAAGAGATCTCACTAAAGCAACAAAGAGATAAAAAATGTAAAATAAATTTAATAAGAAACGGGCAAACCTGTATGAGGAAAAAACTAAAATGCTCTAGAAAATTCCAGAGTAAAAGCAAACAAATGAAAAAATATACCATGTTCTTGAATAGGAAAATTCAATACTGGAAAAACAATAATTCTCCCCAAGTTAGCTTATACATTTAACATGATCTCATTTTTTAAGGGACTTTTTCTGGAACTAGACAAAATGATTCTAAAGTTCACATGGAAAAATAAACAAGCAAGAATTGCCAAGAATAAAGGGCAACAGAGGAAACTAGTTTTAAAAGATATTAAAATATTTTATAAGACCAGTAATTGTACTGGCATATGTATAGAAAGACCAATGGAACAGAATAGAAAGTCCAGATATATACCCCAATGCAACACAAAGGTGCTCAGGACAGACTCCGAAATAGTGGGCAGACAGCCATACGAAAAATGACAAAGCTGAATCTATACATCACACCATGAACACCAGGGCCAGTGCTTTAAATGTAAAAATAAAGCCACAAAAGAACTACAAGAAAATATGCTTTTTCCAGTTATTCCACCTGAAATTCCAAATTCTTGGAGGACTTTTTGTGAATCAAAATCCAGACACCAAAAAAGATCACTATTAACTATCTAAATTTAAAGAAAAAAACCTTTGTGTCTCCTCTATACCAGAACACATGAAAGTAAATTTAAAAAATGATAAACTAGGGGGAAATGGCAACTCACATTACAAAGGGTTAATCTAATTTATAAATTTCTAGAAACTGATAAGAAAAAAGCAATCCAAAAGAAAAATGGGCAAGGAACAGGAACAGACAGTTCATTAAGAATGAGAACTAGCCTATAAACATGAAAAGATGCTCAGCCTCCTTCGTGATGAATGCACATTGAAACTAAACTGAGTCACCATTTTTCACCCATCAGACTAATTCAAACCCAAAGGTTGAGCAGCACAGGCTGCTGGAAATGCTACGGAGAAACCGGCACTCTACTGCATTATCTGCAAGAGCTCACAATGGTACAGCCTGGAGGAGAGCAGCATTTTAGCACAATTATAAATGCTAGCTCACTGATGCAGCACCCCTATTTCTGGGAAAATATCCAACAGATATACCTCACATATATGAGATATGTGTACAAAGTTATCTCCTCTGATTGTAAAAGACTGGAAAAAACTAACATATGCATCAGTGGGGCAAGTTCAAAAACTAAGGCATGGATATACAATGGAATATTTTGAAACTGTTCAATACATATTGTCTATATACTAATATGCAAACATTCCAAAGATAGAATAACTGGGAAAAAAGCAAGGGGTAGAATAATTTACAGTGTGCTACCTTTCGAAGAAAGGGGGAGGAGAGGGTATGTGTTGCATGTTTCCATTCCTGTGCAAAGAAAACAACAGCTCTATAGGGAAGAAAGAAAAGAGGTCTTCTGTGAAGGGAACGGCAGCTTAAACCATGACAGATTGGAAATTAGAATCCTTCAATACACCATTTTAATTCTTAAGCTCTATGAAGCTTTTCTCTATGCAAAAATAATTTTAAAGTGTTGAAAGTGTACCCCAGAGAAAGAAGCCACTTATAAACCAGTCAAACAAGCATTTCAAAAAAAAGCTGTTTTCTCTGAAATTAGATATTGACAAGCAATTTTAGTATGAATTATATAGCCACCACTTAAAATTATTAAAAACAACGTAATTTTGCTTCAGTCAAGCTATTTATGATCATAAAAATCTATAAATGTGACGTGGAGGGTTGAGGAATTAGGAGACTACAAAGGTCAATGAGGAGGCTTTAGTCTAATGATTCTCAAAGCATGGTCTCTGAGCCACTAGCATTATCACCTGAAAATCTGTCAAAAAGTGCAAACTGCCAAGCCCCAGCTGGACCTACTGAAGCAGAAATTCCGGGAGAAGCAGGTAGCAGCTGCTGTGCTACATGCTCACGTTTAAGAGCATGATCTGGTCCAGCACTTCACACGCAGCACTTGGAGGAGGGTCTTGCTAAAATGCAGATTCTGGTTTAGTAAATCTGTGGTGGGTCCCAGAGTCAAGCAAGCTTCTTCAAACAAGCTCCACGTTGACATGCTGCTGGTTCAGGACCACACTGAGGGAAAAGCTTGAGTCCACCTGAGGAAGATGTGTCAACAGTCTTCCCATGGTTGACTCTCCTGAGATTTCTTTCCTAAGAAATCTTGAGATTTCTTTTCAAACATATTTCTCTTTAAAACAACAACTATGAATTGCTGAAATCCAGTTTAAGGATGTTTCGTTTATTAGTGGACCTTTCCAGAATGGGGGGAGAGGAGAATTCACATTCATCTGCCTGGTTATTCTGTCTGATTAACATTACCTCAAACACACTAACCACACCATCTGCTCACCATGAAAATTCACCAGGCGGTTTGCTTCCTTCTAAACATTTTCAAAAAATGGTTCTTATATTTATAAACACAGATTCCACATTTGTTCTAAGTGGGGTAGGGGGTGGGGTGCCTTTACAGGAATCTTCCAAGTGAAAGATTCTAATTTAGATGGAAGGATCTAGAAATGTTGTATATCTTCATTATGCAAGCCGTCCTTTAGATAAAGCCGCTGGTCTTAAACAACTGATGCGCTAAAATTTCTACACATTCCCTATTTCACTGAATCTAAGATGCCACCAACTTTTCAGACACATTTTATGTCTGCTAAGAAAGAAGTGACCAATTAAGCCATGGCAAGCCAATTTTAAGATACCATTCCATTGCAGAGATACATCTTAAAAAATCAATTAATTATAACTTAATTATCACTCAAAGATATGCACATTTTCAACCATTAAGAATGAATTTTTGTCCACCTAGCAATATACCCCTCATGTCTAAAAATAGGAAAAGATTTTATTTAATATTGCACAGCCGAATTTTTTAATTACTTTTTTAAGTAATAAAGGAAAACCAGAGCATGACATTTTGTAAACCCTGGAACATGATATTGTTTGCTCAAAGTAATAAAACTTTATTACCCTCGTTTTGGATAATTTTCTAACCCCAAAGTATTCAATATTAAGTATCTGCAGACAATTAAAAGGTATCATTCTATTTTGATTTAACAGTCTCTACTTACATTTTTGTTTCTATAGCATCTTTCAAAAGTAACAAGCCACAGACAATAAACATTAAACTACAGCAAGAAGCAATTTATCCATTAAGTAAAAAGGAAAATAAGCTTCCTTTGAAGATGTAACAAAAGTTGAAGAAATTTGTGTTACTATGTGGCTATGTAATAGTCTTAGTTAAACTTTCTTCACTGGATTTGGATTTTCCTCTAAGCAGCAAGGTTAACAAAGTTTCAAATGAAAAGACAATTTCTAAGGAATCATACAATGAGCACTGAGGACATGTGTGAACACTTCACAAATTCTCTAAAATGGACATTAATAAGTAAAAAAGTAAGTTATTTAAAAGGTGGTCACATTAACTTATATTTTACTTAACTGTTCCAATATTTTTAGCTATTATACACATCACCACTGTCACTCCCCAACTCCATTCTAACCTCAAACTGCTCAATGATTCAAGGATTTAGAAGGCAACATTTCTAAAAGTTTCCTTCAGAGAAAGCAAAATTTTCAAACAGAGATTGTAGAATAAGCAATGAGTGTCACAGCCAAGTGCCTGCTTTCTGGCACATCAGATACTTAAGAAGGGGGGGGGTTCCCAACAAAAAGTTGTTTTGCCAGTTCTGCCCCCTTTCCTGTTATAATTAAGAGACAATGGAGATTGTTCTTTAAAGTGAATCCCAAGGGGGTAGTACTGTCCCCTAAGAAACAAATTTCACTATCAAAGTGACAGGGGACACCACTGATATGTAGTATCTGTGAGTTGGGAGTCTGGACTTCACACAATGCACGGGGCAGAGGCACATACTTTAGATTCATCCCTATTCTAAGAATATTTTGCATATCCAGCCAGAGTAATCACAATACATTGGGATTACTTTAGAACCTAACACTGCACCATTTTTACAAGGGATGATGAGGAGACCCCTGTAATTTAGAAGATAATAAAATGAGGAAAGTTAAGATCAAATAACTTAAATGTCTGAAAATTAGTGACCACTTCCTCACAGCACACATTGTTAAAGCAACATACAACTGCAATGACATAAACCGGCGCATATCTAAATTAGCGAGGTACTGGCACTGAATCAAATAATTTCAATCTAATTAATATTTTATTCATTAACATCACCAACACGTGGAAAGAAAGCAGCGTGTCTCAAAGCAGCAGTACCTCCAAGCCTGCGACAGGAAAAGTGCCCTCCAATGTAGTTTGAAAATACGGCATCCATATTTATCGAGGGGCTATATTACTATTCTTCATGTGTTGGCTGATCATCTAATTCATCTTGGCATATTATCCCTAATTCAATCTAGGCTGTTTATTATCATGAATAGGTCATCCCAACACTAAGATGGCCCATCTCTTTCCCCATCTACCTCTCTGCTCTTCCGTTTTCTTGGCTGAAAAAGTCCTGAGATTTTACGGCTCTTCAACTCAAATACACTCATTAGAAACAGGTGCAAGCACCCCAGTGCATGCTTTCTCTCCCAGCACTGGAGCATGGGCTGGACGGAAACAAGGCAGTGCATGTGACACACCGTCTCCTCTTATGTCCCCCTCACATTTCCATTGGAGCACCACAATAGTTTTCAACTGTGTGTAGGTTGGTTATATCGCTGATGAATTTCATTTCAGGGCAGGAAAGTGGGTTTTGCAAATGTTTGCTGCAAAGGGGAGGGGCCTTGGTGTTCACTAGGTTGAGCCCTACAGCTCCAAAGAGTGGAATCACGTGCTTAACGAAAATCAAACTTAAGAAGTTTCCTCTGCCTACGACACGCCCTGGACTCCAATATTCCACTTCCATGCGGCTTGGCACCCCATCCCCAGCACGCACTGCGGCTCTCAGCCCACTTCTGCTCTCACACGGGGCCAAGCACTGGTTCCTGACCCTTGCACGGGGTAAGGGACCCGCCTGGGAATTGGACGAAAGCCGAAGACCCTCTCCCGAGAAACTCACACAGCATGCACTCAATCTCAGGTGGGCTCTGCCGCCCGAGCCGGCCCCCCGGAGGACCCGAGCCCTAAAACCCTGCGGGGGGGGGGGAGAGGCACGGAGGGGGTCGGAGTCGGGGTGCCGGGGGTGCAAGCCCCTTCCGCCGCTGCCCGCAGGGACTTCGGGCAGGGCGCTTCACCTCTGCAGCCCCGGCGCAGGGCAGGCTCGGGCACCGCGCGGCCGCCGCCAGCAGCCCGCGTCCTGTGCGCCAAGCCCGCCGCCCGGGGAGACGGAGGTGGCCCCGGGGTCGGGCGCACCGGTCCGGCGACCCCGCGGCCCCGGCCCGGCCGCCCCGCCCCGCCCCGCCTCGTCGCGCGGGTCTCCGGACGGCGCGGACCAGGCGGCTCCGCGGCCGCCGTGGGGTGGGGCGGGGCGGGGACGGCCGCCCGGGACGCGGGCCGCCCGCCGGCCCGTTCCCCCGCCGGCTCTCGGCCTCCGCCGCGCTCACCCCCTTCTCAGTCCCCAACCGCTGCCGCCGCCGCCCGCCGCTCACCTCCCGGGCCGCCGCCGCCGCCGCCGCTACCGCCGCCGCGCGCGATCTCGCGAGACTTCGCTCCCCTCGGCGCTCCCCCGCCCTCCCCGCGGCGCGCGCGGACCCCAGCCTGGAGCCCGCTGGGCGCGCTCCCCTGAAGCCGCCCCGCGCCTGGGGTCAGGCCTCGCCGTGCTCGCGAGTCCGCGGGCGCGCCGCCGCCTCGGTCCCGCCCACCTCCGTGAGCGCGGCGGGTTCCGGGCCAGGTGCGGGTGGCAGCCTCCTTCTCACCTGGCCGGCCGGTGCGCATGCGCACGCGCGGGCCCGGGACCCTGGACCTGCGAGCCTTGCAAAGGCTTTGACCACAACGACAACAAGAAGATTAGCAGCCGGATTTGGGGTGCTTCTTGGGTGCTGGTTACTTGTACAGCTCCCCTTAGGTCCCCCCAATAGCCCCGAGACTCTTGACCATCCTCCCCATTCTAGAGAGGTGAAAGGGAAGCGTGGCAAGTTTAAGGAACTGGCGCCAAGTCACACCTCTGGGAATTGGCATCAAAGCCGGAGCCCCATTTTTCAGCCTCCTTCCTAACCCCCAGATCCTGTCCCTCCATCGCTGACCGTCTTTACTTCTTTCCCCAAGTTCACCTAGGGAAGAGGAGGCGCTCCTAGGAGATCAGTTGCGACAGTTCCTCTGATTGTGGAGCTGCTATCAGGAAAATGCTTCGCCCTCATTACATGAACTCCCTGTGCCAGACCCCGTATAGGGCCCTGAAAACTGTGTGACTATTTATATCCAGTTCTGTCTCCTCTTTAGCTGGTTTTGATGGTGGAGAACAATAGACTGGGACACAGGACCAGAATGTACCTGATGTTGGGGAACACAAAGAAGGTGTGACATCTTCCTGGGGTAAAATCTTGAGATAATTCAATCGTTCCCTAAGAGAGGCGAGCGTGTTTTGGGGGCATTTCAAGGTTGTTATCAATTTTCTGCCTGATGAAGTCGGGAGACTCAGGGAGATGAAGAAACTCCTCTAAGGTTCAGTAATGAGACAAGGTCTGAACCTGAAACTGAGTCCAGAGCTCAGGACTGCCTTGTGCTAAGTGCCCTGAGTTAGCATGAGTTAGTCTGTGTCAACAAGATGCTATAAAATCAAGAGCCTTGGTTCTACCTATTCCTTCACCCTGTATCCTGGTCTTACCTAGCCCACCTGGAACGACAGTGTCAGCAAACCTTGGCCTGCCCACCCCCATGTCTGTGCACGCTCCCCAGAAACAATGCCACGCTAATGAGAAGGTGCAGGTACCCCTCTAGGTATCAACATCGCACAGCCCACCTGATGCAGGAGGTGAGCCAGGGAGGAAAATCACATCTGATGGGCCCAGCACTGGCCAGGTGTTATCCATTCCTTAATCATTTAGCCCTCCCAGGAACTCCATGAGAAAGAGATGGATGTCCTCATTTTTCAGATAAGGAAAACAACAGCTTCAGAGGGCGAGAACTTTCCTCAAGGGCACACACTGTTGGTAAGTAACAGGACTGGGGTTCTGTAGGGTAAATGAGTTAATCAGGCTGTTTACCCACTAGCCTCTGTGGCTATCACCTGTGGCCTTGTTTATGTCCCTGCAGAAGGCACTTGGGAATGTTTGCATGGGGTATGTGTGCCTGATTGTGGACACCTGGAGCATGGGAGTGTGTGCATGTGCAAGTGTGCACACCTGTGCCTAGGTAAAAAGATGGTGTCACGCTGGCGGGGTGGTTCAAGTTGCTGTCTCCCTGCTGGCTGGTTTCCCCTGCTTACTATTAAGACCCGTGAAGATGATGCCAAGGGCTCCAAAGTTCTCCTTTAAACTGTTAGAACCGATGGTGACCCTACCTGGCCTCAGATGGTTGCAAAACAGGTTCCATCCCGGTTCAGATTGTCCCCAAACTTACACACATTGGCCTCTCTTCATGGCCAGTAAGTTTTTCTCTGCTCTCCAAAAGCCAGCTCATGAAAATGAAATCCTTAGCTCCTCTCCCCCCTACCCATAGTCTCTTCTGGATGGACTGTGTCTCCATAGTCTCATCTAAAATAAGGATATAAATTTGTTATGGGGGGATGAATCAAGTAAAATGTATGTGAAGCATGTATAGAAGTGCCATGCACAGATCGAGCACTTAGTAAATGATAGCTTTTGGGTGGAATGTCTGTGATGTTGTATTCTTTTCCCATCTCCCAATATAAACTCCAAATCAAGTTGGGGGATGTGACCTTATCTGTTCAGACATGTAATAAAATTAGTTTCTAGCATGGTGGAAACATTAAATGCTCTTTAATGAACAAAATTATCCCCCACCCCATGCACACTTCCTCCTGAATATGAAAGGAGACCAGACTCCTGGGCTCTGATGTGTTCTTTCTTCCCAGTTTCCTGGGAAACTGGCATCCTGTTTTATAAAAGGCTCCCCTTATATAGGAAAAACCATCCAAATATTTTTAAGCTGTTGGCAAAAACCAACAGCAAAAAAATAAAACAGTTAACTAAACTGACATGCATGAGAATTTTGGTGAGGTTGGGGGTTAATATAACTGGAGAGACATCATGAAGGTTTTTATAGCAACTGAAGCTGTCACTATTCTCAGTACTCTCAGGCCATGGCAACCCAAAGTAAGGTTTCTCCTAGACCAAGGATACTACATAGTGCCATCAGTGGCCACGCCATGCTAGGGAAGTGGCCCTCGCCAGAAAAATGGTGTATAGCAGGCGTTCTAATTTGACTGAAAGAAACAAAAACCACCACACCAACAAAATACAAAACAAAACCTGGGGTGATTCTGATATGTACACCTTTAAGGTATAGTCTCCAGAAAGCACTATTAAAATGTCTTTTGATCCAAGAGGAATTTTATAAATGTCTATAATGACATTTGTTTAATGATCATTCAATAAAAACTTACCAAGCACTTAAGTGCCGATTACTGTGTATGTAGCTGTAAGCGAGTTAGAAACAGTCCATGTTCTTGTTACATTAATGGCCTAAAGTATGAGAGAGGTGGTAATGAGCTAATAGAACCAATAAGTGTTTGAGTATTTTTATTAATAGAATATTAATAGAATAAAGAAGAGCAAATTGATTCCCCCCCCCAAAAAAAAAAAGACTGGATGGAAAGGTAGGAAAGAACTTGCTTGAACTGAGTTCTGAAAGATGCATTGGAGTGAACTAGCTAAGGAGGAGAGGGTTTCGATTTGACTTTACCTCCTACCTCCTTTATTTCTAAGAGAGCTTCTTTCTTTTCTCAAAACCTGATATCCTAGGAATTGGTCTCTATGCATATTGGGTAGCAAGCCCATCGCCGGGTCACAGGGGAGAGTATGCCAGAGATGGCCTTGAGTGGCATCTCAGACATGAACATACCCTAAGCACTTGGGGATAATGGAGAGAAGCTAACTAGAGGCAGAGGTGTTATGAATAATGCTATTGGGCCCCACATACCCATCACCTGCCTCGTTGCTCCATCCAATTTCAATATGGAACCTATAATCTGCCCCACCAGTGCTTGGTCAAGCATGGGCAGGTATAGACGAGACAGCTGTCATCTCTAGCCAGTCTGCATTTGAGGAAATCTCATAACTCCCAGCACTCCAGGGTAGATGTGAGGTTGCAAATTTCCTGCTTCCCTTACAACTAGGACAAGGGATATGACGTAGGCTCTGCTGGCCAGATGCACCATGGGAAACTGAATCGAGTCATGGATCTCAACTCTGTTGCTGTGACCAGTGGCCAGAGCAGCCAGCTTTAGGGATGGTGGTTGCAGGGTCCAACTCCCAATGGAGAAGCCACAAGGGTGCTGACGGCAGCGGTGCTGGTTGCGGTAAGGCCAAACTCAGGCCAGGTGGCGGTTAGGTCATTGGGCCAGGCCTGCACTGTGGTTTGGGGCATTTTTCCTAGAAGCTTAGCCTCAATTTCTTTTCTGCAGCCCTCCCAAGTATTCTGTGGGATACCTAACATCCTTCATTACATTCCTCTTTCTGCTTAAACCAGCTAGCGTTTTCACCACGAATGCTGATCCCTCACATGCTGAAGCCAATCGGAGCCAATGAGGCCTGAAAGTAGCTTGCTGGGGGCAGTGTCAAGGGGAGCTTTCTCTGCTGGAAGCTGGCTCATTCTTCCTGCCTGTCTGGGGACCTCACTTGTCACCAATGACTTTCCCCACAGCTGTGGGAGAAAATAGGGCCTGCCAGGCAGGGAGCAGAGCAGAGAAACTAAAAGATCCTAGGTCTCAGATGACATTGCCAAGATGCTGGACTGGCCCCAGAGCTACCAGGCCCGAGACAGCCCCTCCCCTGAGCCAATGCATGTGGTTAAACCAATTCCAGTTGGCTTCTCTGTCCTTACAGCCCAAATATTCATACTGGGGCAGGGAGGAAGGGAAAAACATATGAGGAGCAGGCCTGTGTCAAGAGGTACCCCAATTCCTGGGCAACCGCTAGTCCAACACCCCTCTTCCCCATTGTAATCCTACTCAGGTAAGTTCCAGTCACTTCATTCCAGAAAGCACATCTTTCCTTAGTTCTTCCCATATGTTTACCATCTATTTTTTAAAATTTGTATTTATTTTTGCTTAGAAGAACTGGGGTGAAGGCTATAGGTGTGGGGGATGTGAGAGGATTCACCAGAGACAGAGTGGGGAGCAAAACAGGCAGATCTACTGAAATACACTGCTGAGGGGAGCAGCAGGGAGGCAGGAGAGGTCTGCTTTGCCATGGGATCAGGTCCCTGGCTGGGGATCGAACTCAGGCTGTCGCAGTGGGCCATCGCAGTGGTAGTGCTGAAACTTAACCCCTAGACTACCAGGGAGGCCTCCGCTGACCATCTCTTTGATTCGCATAAAGAACCCCTGTTACATGCAGGGCTCACACATCTGCTAAGCTGCAGAGCTCAAGATCTGGAGGCAATACACACCCCAGGCCTTCAACCACTAAGTTTAATGCCATGTACCATCAGCCTCATTACATTAAAAAAAAAGAAAGAAAGAAAGAAAAAGGAAGGTATGGCCTTGAGCCAGGAAAAAGTAGCAAAAGAACACAAATCCAGCTCCACATTTGCTATCTGGCCTTGAGCAAGCTTCTTGTCTCGCTTTTAAATGAAAATGAATTTAACGAAGCTAGTTTCACAGAGTCTGGCATCATCTGTGCTATTCACCATGACTTCTCATTCCCCATGTTCTGGGCACATGCAGGATTTTACTTCTGGGTCTATGGGTCCCCTGTGGAATTGGGTGAGGTCCCGTGATGAGTCCTAGAGTGTTCGTGGAGGGAATGTGTCACTTCTGGGTGTTTTTCTGTTGAGCAGAACCCCCAGCTAATCCCTCATGGGCACATAAGGTAAATAGAAAGCAAACCTTGTACTGTTTTCGGCCACGGAGAGTTGGGGGTGATAGTTTTCACAATATATACTCACCCGTCCCAACTGATGTGTAGGGCACAGTCATCTGCTCATTTATTCATCTAATAAACACTGTTCCATTATGATGCAAAACCCCAGCTGGACCAGAGAAGCTCAGGTAGCAGTCCTGAAGATTCTCGCTTAATATACTAAGGGTGACACCCAGATCTCTGCCGTTTGGGGGACTCCCACTGATTCTGATGTGGGACCAGCATTATAATCGGTCCACTGTGTGACTGTGAGTAGGACAGGGTCCCTAACCTCAAGCTTTGTACAGACAGGGACAATGGGCACAGAGATACAAAAGTTACAGACATGATGAAGTGAGTGGCAATCTGTGAAGTTCAGTGAGAATATAGGGGAGCTTTAGCAACTATAAAGCTATAGGTATAACAGAAAATAGATGGGCCTCTAGCTGTGCAAGAAAGGATAAGATACTTAGGCTTGCCGAGCCTCAGTTTCCTTGCCCAAACTTAAATTATTTGTCTGTTTTCTAAACAGAAAACTGAAATCCAGAGATGCTCGAAAACATAGCCCATGGGCAGAGAGCTAGCACATCGCTGAACTGGAATCCAGACCCAGGTCCTTGTGTGTCTAGGGCCTACATTCTTCTAGTCACACCAACTGCTTGTCATTCTAGGCCCACACACAGCTATTCCACGCCTGTCCTCTGTCCCCACTGACCCTTCTGACAGGCCTCCCTGCACCCTCCAACGACAGCCAGATTCTGAGCTGCTCATTGGGCAGGCTCCCTCCTCGGTGCTGTGAGCGTCCCCTCAGGGTGCTCCCGCAGTGGCCCTGCACATGTGGCCACCACTGGATCGCATCCATGTGGAAGGCGGAGCTTTGGCTTCCTTTTCTGGGCCTCCTGCCTAGAATCAGACACTGCCACCTCACTACATAGCTCAGCAAAGTCAAAGCCTCCAGCTTATAGGAAAGACCCTCCCAAGAAGACCACACAGCAGAGTATTTTACAAAGTGACACCCACTCTGTCTCTTTGTAGCTTTGTGGCTGCAAGCACCATATTTAATCTCTTCGGAGTTTCTTAGCTGTCCAATGGGTCTAGTGTCAGGAGCTACCTCACACAGTTGTATGAGACTTCAAAGAGATACAACGTAAAAAAAGTAAAAAAAGTGTGCACACTATCTTACCGGATAGGAGAAAGTATTCAGAGGTCATACAAGAGACAAGGAGCTAATATGCAAGGTACACAAAGAACTCATCCAGCTTAACAACAGCAAAACAAAAAAACAAAAAAACCCAAAAATCCAAAATAAAGTAAGCTACCCAGTTAAAAAATGGGCAACAGAGGTGAATAGACAACTTTCCAAAGAGGATATCCAGAGGCCAAAAGATATGTGAAAAATGTTCATCATCACTTTCAATAAAGGAAATGCTAATCACAACCACAGCAAGATACCATCTCATGCCTGTGAGGATGGCTTACATCAAAAAGATCCCCAACAACAAGTGTTAGAGAGGGTATGGAGAAGAGGAACCCCGATACACTATTGGGGAATGTAAATTGGTGCAGCCATTTTGGAAAGTGGTCTGGACCTTTCTTTACAAATGGAAATACCATGCAACCCCATAACCCCACTTTTGGGTATCTATTTGAAGAACAGTAAGTCAACAACTTAAAAGACTATATGTTCTGCCTTGCTTATTGTGGCGTTATTTGCAATAGCAAACATGTAGAAACCTCCTAAGTGCCATAGGTAAAGCAGATGGGCTCCATCTACACAGTGCTGAATACTTAGCTCAAGGGAAGATGGAATGTTCCCATTTATAGCAAAATGGAAGGAACTTGAGGGAATTGTGCAAATTGAAGTAAGCCAGGAAGATAATTTCGGATGGTTTCACATACAGAAACATATATGTATATCAGAAAATAAGATGAACTCCCCTTCCACTTCCTCCTCCTTCCCCTCAGAATAATTATAAACTAGTGACTATTGATAATCAAAGTGAGGTTTTTTAGGTTCAGAGGCATGGGGGCAGAGAAAGGGCCAAGTGGGGTTATAAGGAATGGGGAGGGAGGAAAGAGAGAGGAGGAGGAAGAAGAGGAGGAGAAGGGGGAGGAGAAAGAGGGGGAGGAAGTGAGAAGGTGGAAAAGGAGGAGGGGAAAGAGGAAAAGAGGAAGAGATGCAGGGGAGGAGGGAGAGCAGCATGAAAAAAGATGTGAAAAAGTTCTGTAATAACTTTACATTGATTAACCACTGAAATATTTGGGATATTAGCTCAATAGTTTTTATAGTGATTACATTTTGCATTGATAATATTTTGGATAGTAGGTTAAATAAAACTGCATTACCAATTTATTTAAAAAGCAAAATAAGATTCTGCACACTTCCTGGCTCGAAGGAAGAATTAAATTCCATCTGCCTTTGTCATTGTTATCATTGCCACCATCATCTTCTCTTTATTAATACTTCTACTCAGTATGCTCCCCTTAGCTATCACTATTAATATTATTACTCACCACCTCTTCCCTCCCTTCCTGTCAACCCTAAGTGGCTTTCCTAAGCATTCCGTCAATGAATGGATGGTATTCTTGGAATTTTCGAAGTGAATTCTTCATTGTCTGTGAATGGTCAGTGCACATGATTATTGGTCAATGCCACAATTGTGAGCACCCCTGTACCTTAGCAAGCTCCTCAGGAAGTTTGGGCTGCCAAAACCTTTCCATTTAGCCTTCCTGGGTACAGCTAGGAAAATAGGGGCTCTCCCCAGACCCCCTCTCTCACTAACTTGACATCTCCCCACTTGGGGTACTCTGGGTTCATTCCTGGTCAGCCCAGGCCACTGCCAAGGTGGCCCCCTACTTCCAACTATGAGAGTGACAGTCAGGCACACCTGTGGGCTTCTGGAACCATCGATAACACTGAAAGAAATAATACCTGGAACAGACTCATTTTTTGCATCCCAGGGGGAGTTTAAGGAGTCAGGTTTGGGGAATCTCAAACACTAAGTTCTCCTTGCACCACTGGAGTAAAAAGTCTGGCCATTTTTTACTTATCTTTCACATATCTGGAGTGTGGTGGGCAAAATTTGGATTTCCTGCCAAGCATTCCTTGAGGTTTCATGCTGAACTACTCCAAGCTGTTATGAAAGGACGGAAAAATAAAAAATTCCCCCACACCCAAAGTGTTACAAGAACAGGGAACCGAAGAGGAAAATCAAACCTCAGGCAGAAAAATAAATAAATAAAGGAAAATGTGAAGTTGGCTTTTCTGATTGAGAAGGTTCTGAAGATGCAGCCATGGAAGGTTTCTGTTAGGATCCACTTTTAGGTGGAAATTCACAAGGTCTGAGAAGAGGGAAGTAAAGATGGGAGCTCAGAGGGGAAGGAGAGGATGTCTGTGGGAGGTGATGTGGGCAGACACTGGAGGGACAGGAGGAGGCAGCCAGCAGCAGGAGGCCAAAGAGCCTCTGGGAGCAGGGAAGTGGCTAAGAGTCCACCCAAATCAGCAAGCCTCTGGGTCAGAGATTTCTCCAGAAGCTGCAGTAGAAAGCTGACAGACAGTTCTCCCCAGAGCCATACTGATACACAACTGCTCTCACAAATTTGTATTCCCATCTCAACTGACTCATTTTGTTGGAACAATGAGCTCACATTCCAGAGCTTGAGCTGACCCTTAGATACCCACTGCAGATAAAGTAGAAAGAGTGTTAATTAGTGCTTTTTGCACTAGAAGCTTCCTGAAACCTGCTGGGTTGTCTTTGGTCTAACTTCCAACAGCAACATCTAGAATCAGTGTTCTATTCTCATGTCTGTTCTCACGTCAGTCATTTCCAGGGGAGAAAGGAAAAGAGGAGGGATGAGAGGGGGCCTTTTTTTTTTTTTTTACAACTCAAAGAATTAAAGGTTGCCCTTCCATTGAAAAACCAAGTTATGAACAAGGAGGGAGGCAGGAATGACCCTATCTATGGTGATGAATTGAAATCAGTAGCATTGGTATGAAATAAAATTAAGAGAGTGATCCATTGATATGGATATAAATATGTGCGTGCGCACAGGGTCTGGTTTACAAGGTCTATTTCCTAACTCTGAACGTTGAGGGGCAGGAAGCAAGGATTCTCCAGCAGCAATAAGCACACATACTATCCCCATCTTGGTTTCTAATCACCATTCTCCAATGAAAGGAATCAGGGCTCCTTGGAGAAATGGTTGATTCCAGAAAGGACAAGATGAGCCTGGAACATCTTGTGGGGCCAGAAACAGGGAATCACAAAAGACTGGGTACTTAAGGAAAGGATTTAGGAACCAACCCAGGAACCGACCTGAAAGACTCCCTGTGGGCAAAGCTGGGATAATTTAGGGGGACAGAATAATGTTAGGATTAATTTATAAGCCATAGAATAGAATAAAAGAAATACCATGATTTCATATTGATGGAAGGGAAGAGAGAAGGGAGGGAGTCTTTCCTTAAAGAAGAATTATGAATTATAAGTGTAGAAGGAGTAAAGGGAATGAAAAATCACCACATGGATGTGAACAGTCATAATTGCATGGGTAGATGCTAGTAACATTTAAGTGGGCACAAAATAGGAGGAGAAACAGGATAATCTCTCAGTATCTCCCCCAAGAAAACTGTTCATTACAATAGCGAAACTGGTAACTTTGCAGTGAAGGAGCCCTGTAGACACCCCCTTCCTCAAGTGATTGGGGTTAACACCACTACTAACTCCTGTTTTTGTATCAGCCCGCAATAGGATTTGATGAGAAAGTCACATCACCAACCCAGATTCCCTGTCTAATCGGGAGAAAATGAGCCCAGACAGAGGGGCTGTCTATAAAATACCCAGAAGGACTAGACACCACTCCTGTCCTTTATAGTTGTGTGAGGACAGGTAGTGTGATTCACATCAGTGTGCAGAATTCATCTCTGCTGCTCTTCCCCTCCCCCATACAGGCTGCCCCCCCCACCCCCACCCTGTTTCCCCACCCTCAGCAGGTCCTGAGGAGGGAGGGACCAGACTGGATTATGCTTCTTAGTACATCACGTTTGAAAAGAGGCCAGCAAAAGGACATCCAAAGCAGAGTTTGAAATTTAGAAGTTGAGAAATGAAGTGCTCTGATAAGAAAAAGTGAAGAACATTTGGGGGAGATTGTAAAAGAAGGGAGGTGAGGAACGATGTTCAGGGGCTTTCATGAAAGAGCCTGATGCCTATTCACAAGCTGTTGGCATTGAAAACTCCTCCCAGACCCCCATGCTCTTGTGAATCGGCAACACTCAGGTGTGATATGGTGTGGGGGCCGGGGTTCCTG
Organism: Scalopus aquaticus; assembly: GCA_004024925.1. Taxonomy (NCBI): domain Eukaryota; kingdom Metazoa; phylum Chordata; class Mammalia; order Eulipotyphla; family Talpidae; genus Scalopus; species Scalopus aquaticus. The sequence goes on from PVIJ01001936.1 coordinate 147,338, forward strand.
GGTGTGTGTGTGTAGGCACACATCTGTGTGTCCGTTTGTGTGTGTACGTGTGGGTGTGAATGTGTCTGAGTCTGTGTGTGTACGTCTCTGTGTTTCTCGGGGTGTGTCTGGGTGTGTGTGTGAATGTCTGTCTGTCTGAGCCCGTGTGTGCCACGCCTGTCTACGCTTGCACGAGTCTTTGTCTTTATGAGCCTCCGTGTGAGTGTGTGTGTGTGTCTGTGTGTAGCTGGGTTTGTTTGTGTGTCTTTGTCTTTGTGTGCGTGTCGGAAGTCACAGCCAGGGCCTGGAGGCCCGCCTGAGTGAAGACAGATGATTCATCACAGAGCCGGAGGGAGAAAGGAAGAAAGGAGCCAAGCGAGACAGGAGGAAGTCGAGGCCCAGGTGACAGTGAGAGCGTCAGGCCTCAGGAATTCGGTGACTTCTGCACCAGGACACTGGGATTCCCAGCACTTGGAATCCAGGGGTGAGGGAGAAGGGGAAAGAGTCAGTGTTTTCTAGAGACCTCAGAGGGCAGCACCACCTACCCTCAACGCGCACCTGGCATCAGTGTGTTAACCCATTTGTAGCAGAGAAAGCAGAGTCTCCCAGCTTTTTCTGACGAGAACCGCCGCCGAGGGTGGAACTTCAGCTGGGCCTGGGCTAAAAACACAGTGAGAAAGCATGTCCCTTTCCATTTGCTTTCATTCCTTCTGCTGAGAAAGCTTCTTATTGGGGCTACTGTTTCTTTGACACTGGCTAATCTATTTTTAATCTATTTTAAAGAAAGTACATGCAGATCTATATGTATATATAAATCTCTGCCTACATAAAAATCTATCTCTATGTAAAAGCATAGGTAGGGCCTCTCTAGTGGCCTAGGGGTTAAGTCTCAACACTATCACTACTGCAGCACGAGCTCAATCCCCAGCCAGGGAGCTTCCTACATGGCGTGGCAGACCTCTCCTGTCTTGCCCGCTGATCTCCTCAGCAGTGTACTTCAGTCAATCTGTCTGTTCTGCTCCCCACTCGGTCTCTCTGTCCTCTCACCCCCCAACCCCCACTCCTCTGGCCTACACCCCAGCTCTTGGGTGCATAAATAAATACATCTTAAAAAAAAAAAAAAGAAATACAGTCCACATCCAGAGTTACAGAGGTGCCAACAAAGTCCTTTCAGGCCCTTGAGTGTTCCCGACCCGGGCCTGGGCCCGCCAGTCCTCTCTCTTCTCACTCACAGGCACCATCCCTGGTCTTCCGTCATCTGCCACCACATTGATCAAACTCCTTTTGAACAAAGGGCAACTCAGCGCCTTGAGCCAGTAATCTCCATCTAGGATGCAACCGATTTTGCTTTCTGTGTTTTTCAATTGCTTTCTATCACTGGCGAGTGACACCGGTTTATTTCTGGTAGCGATGTGTAGTTGCTCTAATTTTTTTAAGTGAATTAATTGGAAAGGAAATATTGAGGACATAATGGAACAGGTCGGCGGAGCGAGTCCGGGTCTTCTTCTCCTCAGCACTGTTGGCGCCAGAGGCCAAGTCGTTCTGCATGGGAGTGGGGGAGGATGCCTTGTGCATTGCGGGGTGTCTGGCAGCGTCCCTCTCATCTTCCCACGAGATCCTGGCAGCAGACCCCGTCCTCTCTCCCCTCTCTGGTTGTGACAATCAGAGCATCTCCTGACATTGCCAGAAGTCCCCTGGGAGGCAGACTCGCTTGCTGAGAGCCACAGATCTAGCCAGAAGTCAGAGAGTGGAGTGTGGGTGCAGAAGTTTAGGAACCTGCAGGGGAACCCACCCCCGTCTGTCCAGCTCTGTGACATTCACCAAGGGCTGCTACGTGCCTGGGTCTGTGCTGAGCCTGAGGGGACAGCAGTGCCACAGCCCAGTTCCCCAGGAGCTGCTGTGAAATAGAAATGGGGGGAGGGGGTTCAGAGAGCCAGAAACCGTAAACCCAAGAAGGAGCTAGGAAAAATGATACCATCCCCCAGAATTAAGTCTCCTTAAGCCGATGGCTCTTACAACAGCTCTTCTGCCCCAATAATTCCTTTTAATACATGAGCCAGATCATGTCACTCCTGGATTAAAAGCATCCAGTAACTTCCTGGCCCATGTGGAATCAGATCCACACTCCTTAAAGGACCCCGAATATCCTGCCTACCTATCTCTCGCCTGGCTCTCTAGCTTTAACTTGAAATGCTGGGTCCCCATTATTTTTGGTTCCCATTGCTCTGAGGATCTGGACTTTCCTCTCTCCCAAGACCTCACCATGCTCATTTTTGCTTAACTACGCCCTCTGTGTCAAATGCTCTGTCCCCGGATCCTTGTCACCAGGTCTCTGTTCAGATGTCACATCCCAGCCACACTATTTACAGGAGGCTTTACCCCATGGTTCTGTTGGACTGCTTCCACTGCCCCTTCTTTGGCAGACACCGTCAGCTGGCTGACCCCACTTCCCCACTTCGCAGGGATTCTAAGCTGCCCTGCTTATGACCTTCTCCATGCCCCTTGGGATGATCTCCTTGGGGTTCTGGGGTTCTAGGTATGGAGGACCCAACACTGCCAGCTGCTTCCCCACCATTCCCCTTGTCCACACTCCATTCCACCGGCTGAAAGGGTTAACCCTCAGAGTGGGGGAAGGAAGCCAGCCCTCCGATCTGGAAGTGTGCGTCAGCAGAGACTTGAAAGTCTTACCTGTTACTCTACCTGCCTCTCAGGAGGCTTCTGGGAGCCATCTATGTGCCACCTGGACAGACAGGAATAGACCAAAAGCAGAGACAGCGTGTGTCTGGAGTCACGTGGCCTGGGGTCACATTCGACCCGCACCAGCTTGAGACTGTGTGACCATCGTCAAGTCATTTAAACTTTCTGAACCTCCATCTGTTCAACTGCAAAAGGGGGGGGGGGATCTGTGAATGGCTCCCTCCGTGACTTGTGGGAAGCAAATGAAAGTATGCCCCATGTGGACTAGAATGAGGTTCGGGTGCCGAGAAAAAACATGGCGTGTCAGTTTTATTAGGGTGCACGTGCTCATTGGTGCACTCACTGGGAATAAAAGAGAGTTTCTGTCCGTGAGGGAAAAGCAAATGGATGTCAGTAGGTTCCAGGCCCTGGCTGGTCTCTGCCTCGCACCCAAGACAGAGGAGGCCCTGAAAGGCTAGCTCACTCAGCACGGGCTATGTCATGTGGGACCTGAAATTTGGGGCTGGCATCGACTTGGCTGCAGGGCAACTAGGGAAGAAATATTATGGGATCCCTTGAGATGACCCTACTGTAGTCATTTCAGTGCTCGTTTCCTCTGCCACATCCCTCTGTGCATGACACATAGTAGGTGCTTGATGAACATCCTGTTGAATGAATGAATGAACTGCAGAGGGCTATAACCCACCTTCCACCCCCAACACAAGTCAAATCTGTCCCTGTTACCTCCACGCGACCTTTGGGTGGCTTTGGCTGAGCACAGTTCTGTGCTTCCCACGGTGCCCAGCGGCAAAAATCACGTATTGGATTTCCTTTTCAGCATTTCTTGGCCTGCGCTTTGGAATAGGCAGGCTTTGTGCACCCTGTCCTTTTGTATGTTAGCGTCTGCCTCCCTCTCCGGCCCCCTAAAGGTGCTAATCCAGTAGCTCAGTGTTAATGGTGTGAATTTCTTCCAGCTACCACGGTCTGGTCGGTCGGGTTTCTTAATCAATAGCCTGACTTGTCAGCACCTAGTAAACACAGCTTTGATTTGAAGAGGAGGAAGAAGCCCAGGGACACCGCGGCAAAGGAATCCTGCATTCCACGCAGTGATTAGCTAATTAAGTCAACACAGCCACTGCCCTGAGTACCACAGATGGGTTGGTGCGTGTAAAACTTGCACTCTTTCAAGTTGTGTGACCGCACTGGTTTCATGGACGAGGGGGTGAGAGAGCAGGCAGGTTCATAGTTAAGGAAGTCTGTCCGTGCCCAGGGGCTGAAGAGTTGGTAGTGGACAAGACAGCATGAATTGCTTTCTGGTGGTGCTGAGAGCCCAGGGGAGAGAGAGGGATGAAAAGCAAGCAGTTACATTCACACTAAGATTGCCAACTGTGTTCCCATTAGGGATGCTTTGGGCTGCAAGTAGCAGCCAATCCAGTGAGAGTGGCAGAAATCCTGGGGGTGTAGTTAGCTCCCTGGAACAGATGATAAGAAGAACTGGTTCTGGTTCTAAGGCTCAAGGATCCAGCTCATACACTAGCTGAACAGCTCCTGTCATCCCCCTCCTGACTCAGTAGGAAGAGGAGAGATGTGGGGAGGCAGGGGGGAGGCTGCCTCTCTCAATGGCCAGATCTGGGTCAGATGGCCAGCTCTGCCTGCACGGTCACTTAAAAAATAAAAATAAAATATAGATTAATTAAAAAGAAATAATAGATCCCACCTCCCAGGATTATGAGGATAAAATGGGGATCCAAGGTGTGAAGGGCATGACAAAAGTCACGCATTAGACATGGGACTTCAGGTCTCTGCCTCCAGACCCCCTGCTGTCTTGCTCTGGACACTGTGAGGGAATCTGGAGCTGCCGGGACCCAGATGGAGGCTCGGCGACAGGAAAGGAGTAGCAGGCTTCATTTGAATGCTTGTACAGAGGGAGGCTCATCTTGTCAGCACTTGGTGCTCATTAACACTTAGCAGATTAACTGAGTGAATGAGTGAATGAATGAAAAAAATGAATGAATGTGCAAGGCCTTTGCTGGGGACTACGGGATTTTGAGTGCTTTTAAGATGGTTTCCTTTCTGTCAAGGATAAAGGGATGTCCAGATATATTGAAACCATATTACAGGAGAGAGGAAATAGTTAAGGGTAGATCTATTTTTCCAACACAGAATTGGGAGAGGCTGTGTGGAAGAGTTCACCAGAAAGCTAGGGCTAGAGCAGATGGGAAAGGTCACCAGACATGGGCACCAACTAGTATCATGCGAGGCTCTGGCATGCTTTGGCAGGATCACCTAACTAGCAGAGGGGGCCTTTCAGGCGCAGTTCAGATGTCACCTCCTCCAGGAAGACTTCCCTGATACCCCCAGCCTGGTTTAGGTGCCTACTCTTGTCCCTCTCTTTCCCATTGAACTACATGTGCTAGTCTGTTAACTGCAGATTTCTCACTTGAGAGCGAGTCCTTAGAGACTAGGATGCATCTCATTTTACCTTCCTGTGTCCCTAGCACGGGGTCTGGTCCAAGGTGGGCATTCAGGAAATAATAGCTATTTATTAGGTGCTTTTATTGCGGTATCTGGCACTTCACTAGGCACTTTAGATGCCAACGTGCTTGACCTCCTGGACAACCTGGGAGTCAGGGCGGCCTTATGTCATCGTGCAGGTAAGGAAGCTGAGGCTCAGAGAAGCTAAGAAGCTTGATGTCTCATTCTTATTTCTGCACCCTTCTTTGCCAGAGCACCTGGCCTAAATTCTTGAGGTTTGGGAACAGAATGGAAGCTTGGGGTGATGGGCAGTCTGGCTGGGTGGGTGGCTGGGTGGCTGGCTGGGTAGGAAAATGGAACAATGAAGAAAGAGCACGTGTTAGCAATTGGTATCTGCGCTGCCTGCCAGACACGATGCATTCTCCTAGACCACCCGAAGAGAGAAGCTGAGTGGCCTCTGAGCGAGGAGTGTGAACCACACGCTCCCCAGGCGCCATCTGCTCACTGATTTGGAACAAATGGGCACAAGGGAGCTTGAGCTGCTGGGTGCCTGATGCTTCTGGTAGCAAAAATTGGAACACAACAATCCCAACAAGTCAAAACCCCAGTAACACACAGACAATGTGCAGGGGTGAGCTGACAAGGGATGTAGACAGCAACGTAAAATTAGGAGCATCGGGAACTAAGTTGGAAGAATACTCACCGCCTGTAGCACATTCAATTTTAAAAATAAAATGGGACCACAGTTCTGCTCTTGGAGGGAGCCCAGACAGACTCCACAAGTCTCCAGGGGACCTGTTGTTCCTTTGTGGGTCTTTCCTGACCACACTCTGGGCTACCCGTAATTCTGACCCTCTCTGGGGCCTCCAGCACTTGGAACTCACCGGAGCAAACAACTTCACAAAAACAATCTGTCCCATAAACAAAGTAGGTGGAAGGCGTCCAGCCCCACACACAATGGAGCTAATCTTCTGGGCACACATTTCCCGTCCAGGGTATTAGCGTAGACACCGCTTCCTCCTAGGTGGAGGTAAAGCCACTTGGCTTGCAGATCCAAGAACAATAATGCACGGGAGACTCCCCCCTTCAGAGGCAACACAGGCAGGCATTTGGGATCCAGGGGCTGTGCTTTCTCCTCCTTCCTTTTCTTAAAGAAGCACTGAAGCTTCAAGGAGACGGTAACATATTGGAAGGAGGAGGGGGACAGAGATGAGGACCACACTGCCCTGATGCCAATTTGGCTCCATCACTGTCCTGCCCTGAGATTTAGGACGAGTGATCTAATGTCCCCGAATAGTAATTCCCTCCTGGCTCAAGAGAGAGTGTGTAAAGAAGTCCAGCCTCGTTCGCATTCAAGGAGGACTGAAATTTAGATGTTGAATGGCCGCTCTTAAAAACAACAGACAATAGCATATGTGGGTGAGGACATGGAGAAATCAGAACGCTTGTGCATCGCCGATGGGAATGTGAAACGGGGCAACTGCAACAGGGAGTAGTACGGAGGTCTCTCAAAATAACTAAAAATAAATTTACCGTATAACCCAATGATCCCACTTCTGGATGTATTATCAAAAGAATGAAAAAAAAGTGATATTTGCACACCAGCAAATATCACTACACAGCAGCACTATTCACAGTATCGAGAGGGAAAACGCAACATAAAATATCTACATAAGAAGGAAAGAATAAAGGAAACGGAGTCTATCCATACAATGGAATACTATTCAGCCTTTAAAAAGAAGGGAACTTATCACAAGCAATGGATGCTTAGAGACATTATGCTGGAAGAGAAAAGCCATTCATGAAAAGACAAATGTGTGTCTCCATACATACATGAGTTAATAAGGTAGTCAAGCTCACAGAAATAGAAAGTTGGGTAGTGGTTCCGTGGGGTCTGGGGAAAGAGTGATGAGATGTTTAATGGTAGAGTGCTTTCAGCTTTGCAAGATGAGAAAGTTCTAATGATTACTGCACAAAAATGTGAATATACTTAACGCAAGTGAGCAGTACATTTAAACATGCTTAAGACGGTGAATTTTATATGTTGTGTTTCTTTGCCATGATTTGAAAAATTGAATATTGAGACACCATTTCTCTACCCATCAAAATGTTGGGCAACATCCAGAGTTAAGGATATTGTGGACACATGGCAATACTATTTTATGGGGAGATATAAATCAGTTTAATTATTCTAAATGGGAATTGGTCCCCTCTATCAAAACATAAAATACATATTCTATAACCCAGAAATTTCTTGGTAAAACCTGTATGAGGGTGTTTTAGATATCACTAAATGTTATTAAGTAAAACATTGGCCATTACTAGGAGAATGGATAAATAAAAATGGCAAGTATTTGTAATATAAGGAAATATAGCATATTTATTTATATCAACACAGACATATCTCAAAAATCTATTATTGAGTGGAAAAAGGAAGTTATATAGAGCATATCACTTGTGTAAACTGACAGAGCACAAAATTCTGATATGTTTTCTGGGTATAAAGTGATAGATAAGGTGACCGGAAAAATGGTTAATCAGAAAGTAAAACTTGGGCCTCCCTGGTGGTGCAACGGGTTAAGTCTTAGCCTATGAAGCTATCCAGAGCCATTGCAGCACGAGTTGGATACCTGACCAGGGAGCTTCCCACATGACGCAGCAGACCTCTCCTGCCTCACCTGCTGCTCCCCTCAGCAGTGTCTTTCAGTTGACTTGCCTGTTCTGTTCCCAACTCTGTCTCTGGTGAATCCTCTCACCTCTGGCCTGCACCCCAGCTTGTATGCATAAATAAAATAAATCTTTAAAAAAAAAAAAAGGTAAAACTCGTGCATTTCTCCTGTGTCTGTCTCGGAAGTCACCCCAATGAGTCTTGCCTCTTGGAACTCATGCCCTTGTGTGGTTTCCTCCTATAGGAGTCAGACCGACCTGTGGCCTATTCAGCCCATGAGCTCCCATCGTTTTACTGTGAAAACGATGGTCTACGAATGCTGAGGCTAGGACATAAACGACACTATGGCTTTTGCCTTGCTCTCTTGATGTTCCCTTTGTCATTCTGGAGGCAGGCAGCCGCCATATTGTGAGGGTACTCAGGCAGCCTGTGAAGAGGCCATGTGACGGGGAACTGAGGGCTCCTGCCAGCACCATCCTGAGCCACCTCAGGTGGATCCACCAGTCTGGTCAAAACTTTAGGCAACCATGACATCATGAACAACCTTGAAGCAGAGCCGCCCAGCTGAGTTGCTTCTTAATACCTGATCCATAGAAACGGATATCCAAGTGTGTATTGTTGGAAGTCACTGTAACTGGCTACATAGCAATAGGCAACCAACACGATGTGGTTGCTTGCCTAGGGCTCTTTGCTGAGCCTGTTTTCCATTTGTTCTGGCAGGCATCAGGAAGTATGCAAGACACAGCAGTACTCAACCGAACACTTTTTTTTTCAAAGGATTGATTTTCTTCAAGGCTTAATTCTGCATTTGAAGTAAAGTCAATTCTACTAGTAGCAGAAGCCTACACTTTGGGAAACATTGATCTGGTCTGATCTCAGCAAAATTGTGCCTCTTCCCCTTCATATGTTAAAATCCCAACCCCCAATACCCCCGAATTTGACTTTATTTGGAGATAGCGCCATTTAGAGGCAATTAAGTTAAATGCAGTCATCAGGATGGATCTTAACCCAATCCACCATGACTCGTGTTCTCATGGGCACAGTTCTCGTGTTCTCAGGACACAGATGCACACAGGGACAGCCACATGAAGACACAGGGCAGTCAAGAAGCCTCGGAGAGCACGCTCACAGAGACCAAACATGCCATCATGGACCCTGCCCTTGGACGTCCAGGCCCCAGCGCTGTGAGAAAACAATTTCCGTTGTTGAAGCCATGCACTGTGTGTTTGCTCATGGCCCTCTGAGCAGACTGTACACAGGTCAACGTATCTGCTTTACAAACTTGACCTTTGGTTCAAAGGGTGGCTGTGATGTGGTAAAGCTCAAAGAGCAGACAGAAAGCAGAAAAGCAACAAGAGGCCTCGTCTCCTCAGAGTCCAGCAGTTCTTACGATAAGTGGAACCAAAGTCCATGGGTGGAGAATTCTAAATAAACTCATGTTGTGTGAGTTCCTTGTATAAGGAACTCACACAACTCAACAAAAACAAAGCCAATAACCCAGTCAAAAAATGGGCAGAAGAGCTCAAAAGGCACTTCTCCAAAGAAGAAAAGCGGATGGCCAACAGATACATGAAAAAATGCTCAACATCACTTATCATCAAGGAAATGCAAATCAAAACCACTATGAGATACCACCTCACACCTGAGAGGATGGCACCATTAAAAATACAGGCAACAGCAAATGCTGGAAAGGATGTGGAGAAAAAGGAGCTCTTCTACACTGCTGGTGGGAATGTGAACTGGTCCAACCACTATGGAAAGCTGTATGGCGATTCCTCAAACTCCTAAACATGGAGCTTCCATACGACCCAGCAATACCACTTTTGGGAATTTACCCAAAAGACACAAAAACACTAATCCGAAAGGATACATGCACCCGTATGTTCATTGTGGCACTGTTCACAATAGCAAAGGTATGGAAGCAACCCAGATGTCCAAAAATAGATGATTGGATCCAGAAGAAGTGGTCCATATACACAATGGAATACTATTCAGCATTCAAAGAAGATAAACACATGCAATTTGCAGCGACATGGATGGAATTAGAGGGGATCATAATCAGTGAAATAAGCCAGAAAGAAAAAGAAAAATATCGAATGGTTTCACTTATAACAGGACTATAGGGAGGCCGGTGGGAGAGAGACACTCAGCGGGGGTGGGGAGGGGAGGATAAGGGCACAAAATGGAAGAGGGGAGAAGACAGGGGACCATGGAGATGGATCACGGGAGAATTGGTGGTGGGCTGCCCAAGGGGAACACAAAATGTAAAAGACATAAATAACAATAAAAATAAAATGAAATAAAATAAATAAATTCATGTTGACATTATTTGAGCTTCTTGCTCATGGTGCCAGGTGAATGCCCCCGCCCCAGCTGTATCACCCCCTCTGCCTGACAAGGTATAATTTTTTAAAAAAAGATTTATTTATTTATGTATACAGGCTGGGGGTACAGGCCAGAGGTGTGCGGCGGTGAGAGGGTTCACCAGAGACAGAGTGGGGAGCAGAACAAGCAGATAGACCGACATCCACTGCTGAGGGGAGCAGCGGGCGAGGCAGGAGAGGTCTGCTGCGCCATGTGGGAATCTCCCCCGCCGGGCATCGAACTTGTGCCACAGCCACTGAGAGCGCCACAGCGCTGAGCTTAACCCGTTGTGCCACCAGGGAGGCCCCAACACAAGCTATAATTTTTAAGACCCAAACTCATTTGACTTTTTCTTTCCAAGTTCATCTTCCGATGAAAGAACGGCCCACCCAGGGACATGAGCTATTCTCTAGGAAGCCGAGACAAGCCAGCCCTGCCCCATCGTGGAGGTGGTGGCCAGGAGCCCAGGGACGTTCAGAACTCACAAAGGTATGTGAAGAACACAAAATAGTCCTACTTCTAGGCAAAGAAACTCTCCATGGGAGACATCCCTTCTCCTGCCCCCACACACGTTTCCAGCTGCCTCTGGACAGCTCCCTTTGGGAGTCCTCCCAACACCCACAACTTGACAAGCTCAAAATGGAACGAGTGTCCCTCCAGCATTTCCACCTACCACAGCTCCAACTTCATGCAATGTCATTACCACAACAGTCCGAGCCGCCTCCCACCTACTGAGCATCAGCCACTGCCCCGTGATTTGTCGGCGTTGTCATTTGAACTCAGTCAAGCGAAGTGGGCCCCATCGCTGCCCTCGCACAAAGGAGTACACCCTGCCCATGATGACATGGTCACAGACCTTGTGGTCACAGAGCTGGGAGACACACCCACGCCCACTGGACCAAGCCCACCAGCCACATCTGCTCTGCAGCTGGGCCTTGTTTGGCCTCCAAGGGGATTTCTGTTGCCTTTTCATCCTAATTTGTGACTAACATTAAAAAGTCAGAGCATTACACATAAAAAGCCAGATTTCTCAAGTCTCGAGAACAAAAATGAAGTGATGTAGCAACGTAACCTTGACAAGATCATTAGCTTCTCTGGACTCAGTAGGGATCAGAGGCTGGGCATTGTCTATTCAGCTCAAGAGTGTGTTTGGAGGGTGGTGCTGAGAGGCCGAGGATGGTGGTGATGGCCAGTGGTTACTGCACGGGACAGTGTCCAAGAGGGGAGGGGCTCCTACCCTAGGCCGGACCCCAATGCAATGCCCTGCGCCATGATGGCCTTTGGTAGTCCGGTCCCAGTGATGTAGTTGTAGTTACGTAGGGGCCATGCCCTGGTAGACTGGAAGGGTAACACTCGAGATCCACTTATTTTTCTGTGTTCCCCAAGAGCTGTCCAACCCATGTTTGTCAAACACATTAAATAAGAATTATTCACCAAAGCAAGGTGTGATGACAGCCGGTTGCTTCTGCTTTCTCTAATAGGAGAAGCAAGAATCAGGGTAAAAATAAAACAACATATCCACACACCCTTTGGCCCAGCCATTCAACTCCAAGGGACTTTTAAATGATATTTTCACAGGCGGGCAGAAATCGCACACACGTGGAGCAAATTCACAGCCGTATAATAATAGCGAAAGGCTGGAAGCTGATCCAGTACAAGTAGGCCCATCTGTCAAACAGACTCTTACGTGGGAGACTGTGAGCAGAGCACGGATCTCGATCCAGAGCCCGGTTCTAGAGGCACCAGCTATGTGGTCCGCAAGTCACCCCGGGCCTCGGGGTTCACACCAGGAAAGCGGGGAGTGACAGTACCTCACCGAGTCCCCGAGGGTTGACACAGACGTTGAGATGTCGGCACACGCCTTGGTGAGATGGTCTGAGCACATCATGGTGGGAGTAACAGCAGCGGCAATGTCCCTGCTAGTCTACTGTCGTCAACACAAGACGTAGCAGTGCAAACTGCCTGTTGGATAAATAACTCAGCCTCCCAGCGAGGCTGTGGAGCGGATCAGGGGGAATAAAAGCAGATTTGGGGTTGGAAGACCCAGGCCACCTACCATGCTTCAGCCGCACGGTGGCATGTCTCTGCACCCACAAAGTGGTCCTGTGAGGTTCCCGTTTTGAGCGCATTTCACGGAGGAGAAAAATGGAGACTTGGAGGGGCTCTCTCTGCAGCTTCCCCACCCACCGCAAGAAAGTGGGGGAGGCAGGGGCTGAACCCATTACATCCCACTCATAGCAAGGCCTGAGCGGGGTGAAGGGGAGTCCCTGACCTGGGAGGAGGGAGCCTGGGTTTCAGCAGCTGCTCTGCTCCTGTCTCTGCAGGGCTGATGCCAACCTCTATGCACCTGTTTTCTCATCAGAAAATACTGGTTTGGGGCCAAGCGCTCCTGAGGCCCCTGCTGACTGCTAAGGCCCGGATCCTCGGTGCCAGCCGGCCGGCAGGGCAGAGGGGAGATCAGCTGCAGGCCCTGGAAGGCAGCAGGAACCCCAGCTCCAGAACCTCACGGTGCCCCACGTGCACCTGCGGGCTGACCTCAGGCCGGCGGCCGCGCTCCCTCCCTCTCCCCGCCTCTCCGTGCCTGGGTGTCTACCCGGTGAGGCACGGGCATCTGGGGACATCAGGATGTTATCTGGCCCAGAATGCTGGGGCCCCGTCCGGGAAATGAGTCAGGTGAGGCTGCAGGTAACCCAGATAGCCACTTCCCACGTGGTCCCCAGAGGAGGCTGCCGGGGGGACAGCTGTGGCAGGGGAGCACATGCAGGGCCACAGCGCTGCTCTGAGGGTGGGGACGGAGGAGGGAGGCAGCTCCAGCAGCTGCAAACACCCGCAGAGCTCATGATGGGTTCCCCGCCCAGACACTCCTAACGGTGAGGACCCGCGATCTCCTCTGCCATCTAAGTCTCATCCCCTGGTGGGGGCACGGTGCTGAGAGCTTCCCATAGGGTGGTGTTTTATTTTTTCTTTTGAGATATTTGATGCTCACACAGCCCTCTTAGTTGGGGCCTTTGTCCCCATTTAGAAGGGGGAAACTGAAGGTCTAAGTCCTTCAGAAAAGTGACCGAGGGAAGATAAAGAGCAGAGCTAGGATTCGAGCAGGGCAGGGCCGGCACGTCAGGACTGTAGTGTTGCCCCCCCCTGCCCCTCCCAGTCCCGGCCACACCCTCACCTCACTGGCTGCCCTTCAAAGACTTCTACGGCCCGTTTGGCTCTCTTAAATTCCTCCTGTAAGTGAGACCATTCGATATTTTTCTTTTTTCTTCTGGCTTATTTTGCTGAGCATGATCCCTTCTAGCTCCATCCATGTTGCTGAGAATTGTGTTGGTTTATCATTTTTGATTACTGAATAGTACTCCATTGTATGCACGTACCACATCTTCTTGATCCAGTCATCAGTTTTTGGGCATTTGGGCTGTTTCCATGTTTTAGCTATTGTAAACAGTGCTGCAATAAACATAAGGGTGCATGTGACCCTTTGGATTAATGTTGTTGTGTCCTTTGGGTATATTCCTAGGAGTGGAATTGCTGGGTCGTATGGAAGCTCCATTTTTAGTTATTTGAGAAACGGCCATACAGCTCTCCACAGAGGTTGGACCGGTTTGCGAGAAATCAGAAGGAGAAAATACACACAAAACATAAATAAAAGCAAAAACTAGCAGGCAAATAAGAGACATTCTACAGGGGACGGGGAGGAAGGGAGACCAATTAGAGGAGCAAAGAGCACAAGGGACTATGGTGCCGGTTCACAGGTGAGTTGGTGGTGGGAAACCTATGGGGGATACACAATAATGTACAGGATATGAATTAAATAAAAAACAATAAAGACTTCTATGTCCCTCTGAGCTGCTTGTCTTAACGTCCCTTCAATGGGACACAAAGGAGCAGCAGGGGTGTGGGTCAGGAGGAAGCAGAGCCCAGCAGGCTCTCTGCTGGCACATGGCAGAGGCGGGTCCGCCCTCCACCCGAATAACCTCAACATCCACACAAGGGGCCAGCAAGTGAAGAGGCACTGTCCCAATTTACAGAGGGAACACTGAGGCTCACTCAGATAAAGTGGCTTATCTCAAGATCACCCCATTGTGAAGCCACCGTGGGGCTAGAAACCCAGGCCTGAGAGACCCCAAAGTCAGAGGGGCAGGTGAGCAGGCAGCTCTAAGCAGCCCAAAGCCCAAGCCCTGCTGAGAGGAGGGAGCCTGCCCAGGGCCGCCGGCCTCACACAGGGCCAGAAAGGAATCCTGTGCCAACACCACACAGGCTCCTGCGCGCCCCTGCTTGCTGCTCTCCCAGGAAACCCCAACTCTGTCACTCAGCCTCGCAGGCTCCGTCTTCCAGCTCCAAGAAACTTGAGCCTCCTGGTACCAGCCCAGCCAGGAACCCCGACTCAGGGCCTGGGGGAGGGGCAGCAAGGAGCAGGAAGATTCTTTGGGCTTCCTTTTTCCTACCTGCAGAGATAAAGTCTGACAGATATCACACTAAGGGGATTCATTTCCTCCGCAGTTCTTGCTATTGGCAGTGCGCTGGGCTAAGTGCCAGGAAGTAATAGTAGATGAGATCGAACAGCTCCATAAAGCAATGCATTCCTTTTTATGTTGTACGCTACTCTATCCTTGTCCCCAAACGTTTATGAGTAAACCCCTTTAAAATTTTATTTTAGCTTTTCACTTTGAAAAAATTTTATACTCCCAAAAAGTTGCAAAACTAGTGGCGTCCTCACATGCCCTCCCCGGCTTCCCCAGTGGCCGAGTCTCTTAATAACTAAGGTGCATTTTCAAAACCTGGAAACTGACGATGCTACACTATGTAGTCTCTAACTATAGGCCTTATTCACATTTACGTCATTTTCACATGCATTCGTTGAACTTGTTATTTTCAGTGTACAGTACTATGAAATTGCAACACATGGCTCAATTTCTATGACCAGCACTCTCACTGGGATAAAGGAACTCCCTTTACTGCTCGACCCTCTTTCTCCTAACCCAACCCCTGGCAACCATGGATCTACTCTCCAGCCCTATAATTTTGTCATTTCGAGATATTCTACAGGTGGAATCTATAGGATGTGACCTTTGAGGTTGTTGTTGAATCTGCCTTTTCGCTCAGCCCAGTACTCTTGAGATCCATCCAAGTTGGGCAGGATAAGAGCTCACTCCTGGGCCTCCCTGGTGGCGCAACAAGTTAAGCACAGCACTGTGGAGCTGTCGACAGCTGCGGGAGTTGGAGTTCGGTGACCAGCCAGGGAGCTTCCCACATGGCGCTGCAGACCTCGTCTGCTTGCCCGCTGCTCCCCTCAGCAGTGTATTTCGGTCAATCTGCCTGTTCTGCTCCCCACTCTGATTCTGGTGAACACTCTCACTGCCCCAAGCCTCTGGCCTGCACCCCAGCTTGTATGCAAAAATAAATAAATCTTAAAAAAAGAAAGAGCTCACTCCTTCTGTGGCTGTGCACAAGTTTATGACTGGCCAGCTGAAGGACACTGAGTTGTTTCCAGTTTGAAGCTATTATAAATAATGCTGCTATGAACACTCATGTCCAGGGTTTTGTGTGGACACGTTTTCATTTCGCTGGTATAAATGTGCAGGTGTGCAGTTGCTGGGGCAATGAACTTTATAAGAAATTGCCGAATATCCTAAAGTGATTGAGCCATTTTGCATGACTAGGATGAGGGCAGGACACACACTAGGTCCTCACCAGTATCTAGTGTGCCAACAGGCTTTTATTTCAGCCTTTCTGAATTTATTTGTCATTGTAGTTTTTTTTTTTTCATTTTCCTAATTTTTTTTTATGGGCTTATTTGCCATCAAAATTTCTTCTCTAGTGAAATGTCTGTTGCCTTTTCTGCAAAATGTCTGAAATGTCTTTTGTCCGTTTTTTTTTTTTTTTAGATTTATTTATTTATACATAAAGCTGGAGGTACAGGCCAGAGGCGTGGGGCGGCGAGAGGGTTCACCGGAGACAGAGTGGGGAGCAGAACAGGCAGATCAGAAATACACTGCTGAGGGAAGCAGCGGGCGAGGCAGGAGAGGTCTGCCGCACCATGTGGGATTCTCCCCAGCCGGGCATCGAACTCACATCTTTGCTGCCGACAGCTTCGCAGCGCAGCGCTCAACCGCTGCGCCACCAGGGAGGCCCTTGTCCGTTTTCTTATTGGATTTTTTCTTCTGTTGAGTTTTTAAGTTTCTTTATAGATTCTGGATCCAAATCCTCTCTCTCTTCTGCTTCCAAGTCTTTTATATATTTTGGATCCAAACATTTTGCAAATGTTTTCTCACATCCCCTGGGGTTGATGAATTCTTCATTCTCCTACCTGGTTCTTTCATAAAACTAACGTGTAAAGTTTTTATTTGACATTTTCTTTTTTTTTTTTTTGGATTGTGCTTTTGGTGTTCTATGTGGAACTCTGCTTCTAACCCTAGGTCATGAAGTTTTTCTCCTATGTTTCTTGTAAATGTTTCTTGTTTCTCCTATGTTTCTTCTATGTTTCTTTTCTCCTATGTTTCTTTGTAGCTTTATGCTTCACATTTAGCCCTATAATCCATTTTGAGTTAATTTTTTTTGTACAAGATGTGAACTTAGTTTGGGGGTCACTTTTGTGTCTATACATGGCCAATGGCCTTTACGTTTCTGCCCAAAATCAGCTGGGTGGACCTGTGTGGTCTACTTCTGCATTCTCTATTCTGTTCCATTGATTTGTGTGTTGATAATTTGCCACCTGCTCACAGTTTCAATGACCTTAACTATATAGTAAACCTTAACATCAGAGTAAGCTGGTAATCACCCTCTTCCCCCCTTTTCAATATTGTTTTAACTAGTCTAGTTCCTTTGCCTTTCTGTGTAAATTTTAGAATATATTGTTGTACCTATAAAACACCAGTGGGACTCTAATAGGCAATGTATTCAGCCTATAAATTGATTTGGAGAGAATGGACTTCTCTATGATGCTTTGTCTTTCAATCCCATCATTTATCAGGCCTTTGATTTCTTTCATCAATATTTTGTTATGGATTATCATTTAGCAGATTGCTTCTGTACATGTTTTATTAGATGTATACCTAAGGAATACTGAATTTTTTTACTTGGTGAGGAGCAAATGTAAATGGAATTATGTATTTAATTTTGGATCCAGTAGTTTATTGCTAGTAGACAGAAAAAGATTCATTTTTGTCTGTTGACCTAGTATCCCTACAACGTTGCCCAGCTCAGTTGTGAGTTATAAGACTTTTGCTTGTTTGTTTTAGGTTTCTTATGGCTATTCCAGAAGTCCTTAGCGCTGTCACTTAACCTGCTCCAAGAAACCTGAGCCTCCTCCCTGCACCTGCTCTTCAGGATCCCAGGAGACAGGCCTGGGGGATGGGTAGCAAGAAGCAGGAAGACTTGATCTGGGTGCCTTTCTCCTGCCATCAGAGACAGATGCGGGCAGACATTGCACTAAAGTTACTCATTTATTCCCCAAGATTGATGAGCTCTTACGATGTGCCAGGTACCCTGCTCTGCTCTGGGGAGATGAAAATAGACAAAGTAGAGCTGCCCCTACCCTTTGTATGGCTTTTAAATTATCCTTTATTTATCTTGAAATCTTTGTGATCAAGCACCCTTGAAGTATTGAATTTTAACCAGATCTCAGCAATTGTATTTTGCTTTCTTACACCTTAAGCCATGAACTATGTGAATGCATTATGTGCATTAAAAAAAAGGAAAAGCTGTTTAGCATAGTGATTAATCCTGTTTACTTGGGAATCAGGCTGCCTGGGTTCAAATTCTAGGCTCACTGGGTAACCCTGGGAAAGTTACTTAAATTCTCTGTGTCTCGCTTTCTTCGTCAAGAAAATAGGGGTAATAATAGTGCCCACCTCACAAAGTTGTAAAAATTAAATGAGTATCAGGGCCTGAATCATAGCAAGTTTGTTCTTGTTAAAGCATACAGAGATAAAATTATGAAATTAAATCTAGGATAGAAGGTCTACACTTACTTCTTGCATTGACTCTTAGAAGGTGCTATATTTTATTTACTCAATCTGCTTTGCTCTTATAAAGAATGTGGCAATGAGCATCTCCCTCTTTCTCCAGAACTTCTTTGGCATACGCCAATGTGTCTTCAATAAATGAAACTACTGCGTCATGAGAAATGCCCATTTTTAATTGTAATAGCTACTGCCAGGTCTCCATAATGGCCATATCAATTTACACTGTCTGGGCATTTCCATTTCTCCACACCCACAGCAACACTTGATATTGTCAGACTTTAGGCCCCCTCTCTGGGGAGAAGAGGGTGCAGGAAGAAACAGAGCATCCAAAGTAGACATTTGTTTTATCTCAATATTTCAATTTTTTTACAAAATGTATTCTTCATGGCTTGTGTAATTAAAAATTAATCACAAATAACTCTCCTTGACAGTATAGCCCTATGGAACATGAAACTTAAATCTAGTGGAAGTAATATATTCTCAGCAACCACACAAACAAAAATTACGCTTGCAAATGGTAAGAGGTCTGTGAAGGACACCAACAGGATGTGCTGGTGCGGTTGACCATGATAAGGTAGGTGATGGTGACGACAAATGATGTTGCAAGTTTGCAAATGTAGTTTGTAACTACTCCATGGGGACAATGCTACTCTCCATTCTATGGATGATGAAACTGAACCGTGGAGCTTAAATCTTACTTACTTAGAGTCACAAATGAATAGAAGTCCAGGATTTAAGTACAGACACATCTGACTGAGCCCAGATTCTTAACCTACTCGGCTACAGCTGCTCTTTGCTGATGGAAGTGTCACTGAAGGTGGCAGAGGAGACACCACGCAACATGAGAGCAATCACACTGTCATGTGATAGAAAGACAATTATAGCAACCACTTGCATGTGCATGCAGAATGGATGAAGTACTTTTGCGTGTGCTTTTACTTAAACATGAAACTGTAAAGTGGGATGATGACAGAGTTGTGAAGCCTTCATTCTCACCCCTCTCTATAGAGGGAGAAATTAGGACTCAGGGGTTAGCAGGCTTGCCCATAATTACAGCAAGGGTGCAGATTCCATTACTCTGCCTCTTTGCCCTGTGTGGTAGGCAAGCTGGGCCCCTCCGCAAGATGCCCAAACCATAATCCCTGGCACCTGTGATGATATGTTACATGGCAAAAGGGACTTTGCAGATGTGATTATGGTTACAGATTTTAAAATAGGGCGATTATTCTGGATTTTCCTGGTGAATCCAACATGAGTCCTCAGAAGCAGAGATTTCTCTGACTGAAGATGGGTTTGAAGCCTGAGCTTCAGTGGTCTCACTGTTGGGGAGGGTGGTGCTTAAAAGCCTGAGATGGAATGTGGCAGCCTCTAGCTGCAAAGAGCAGCCCAAGTGGAATCTGGGATTTCAGTCCTACAACCACAGGGAACTGAATTCGTGAATGATTTAAAGGAACTTGGAATCAGATTCATCCCAGAGACTCTGGAGAGAATGCAAACCCACTGACACTTTCATCTCAGCCCAGTGAGACTCTAAGCAATGGGTCCATTGAGGCCTGTGGTAGTTGCTCTCCTGACCTCACAGCTGTAATATAATCAAGCCACCAAACTTTGAAAACCAGTGTCAAATCACCATTGGTGATTTGCAAGTGACAAATACACAATCAGTCTCAAAATAACACCATTACACTACCACGCTGACTGGTATTTCTGCTGTCATAGGCACATCTTGAAATTAAGGCATTTTTTCCCCTTCAAAAAGCATTGTTGATAAACATAGACACTATCTGAGATGAACTAATGCATTGGTAGCCTTTTGCTAATTAACATACAACATAAAATAGGCGTGTTTTGATGCAGATTCCAGAAGTTCCCAACAGAAAAGGCACATTCTCTGAAAGGGAAGATCTGGGTAGGAGACAGAAACCAGAGAGCCCTGAATAGGAGCAGGGACAAGAAGCTCATTAGTGACAAGGAGAATAGTCACCAGTGTAAGTTTATATGGAGCCATATTGCTTTTGCACCTACTGTTCCCTCTGCTGAGAATGCTTTTCCCTTAGCTCTTCTTGGGGTGGGGTCAGGTCATGCAGGGTCAGGTCATCAGGGAGACCTTCCACAAGCATCCCTCACCCCACAGTCACCCTGATCTCCGTGGCTCTATCAGTCCCTGAAATGATCTTCTTTGCGCTTAAGGTACTTAAAATTCCCTCCCAACTAGACTATCAGCTCTAAGAATGCTGGAACTCGGCCTATTTAGAGTATCCCCAGGGCCCCCAAATGGCTGAAACATAATAGGCATTCAGCAAATATTTGCTGAGTGAATAGTAGACTAAAACACATAGTGGTGTCTGCCAAATGCAAGGAAAGACATAAAAGATGAAATTCTAGAAAGGTGTAGAAGAAGAGGAAATTAATTGAAAAGATTCAAGATGTTTCATGGGAGGCGGATGTTTGACCTAGATAGGATTTGGGCCATGGGAGGGTGGATTAATACCAGCAAAGGCAAGGCAATGGGGGTCAATCCAGTTCGGCCAGAATGAAGACTATGCAGACAGACAGGACATGCCGCAGAGCCCACTAAGCTTATGTTTCAGGGGTTATCACATGGATGGACACTCTCAAACGTCAGCCAGTGCATGGTGATGTTTCTATGAAGTTTGCAAGAAGATGCTAGTCTAACCACAATCAATTAGGTCCAATGTCCCCTTCCACTTGACTCACCTTCTGCCTCACCTGTGTCACTTCCTCTTGTGGTGGGCAGCACTGAAATTTCTGTGGGCACATTTTTGGATCCAGCTAAAGGAAGTTGAGTTGGGGATACAATTGGCTTAGGTCGAGTGGAATGTTTTTATGCAGGTCACAGTGCCTTCCTCATAGCATGAAGTCATTTCTAGCTAAGTGTGTGGGTCAAGGAGAAAAAGCAAGGTTCTCTTCTCTCTATGGAACATGCTATTTCAAATGGAGAGGTAAAGATGAAAAAGGGAAAATGAGTGAGGAGTGTGAGAATGAGTGAGAAGAGATGAACAGGAATTTGATTCTGTCAGTGTAATGATCCGGCTGTGTTATTCTTGGTCAGTGCTTGGGGACTGATGGGGACTGTGGCAAACTTGAGAATGTCTCCAACTCCTCAGCTCCAGCTAGGAGGCCAGGAGGGAATATGGCCCCAGTGTTGTCAGATCTGATTTTCCAAGAGAACCAGAGTTAATTTTCATGCGAACTCTTGGTTTCTAAATGCTGTCAATGAATTTACTTATTTTAGAATAATGTGTAGCCCACAAGACATTGCTATGAGTCATGAATGGCACCATATTTGATCTAGAATGAAGGAGGTTGGTGAGAATAATAAGCAGAAACTAAAACGATGCTGATGATGGTGAAGAGCGTGTGAGTATTTAATATTTGCCAAGCACTGTTCTAAATGCCTTAACTGAATTCATTCATTTACGCTTTTCCACAACCCTGTCAAGTTAGATATTATCCTTTTTAAAATTGGGAAACTGGGGTTCTGTAAAGCTCCAGTTCGTGTAGCTGGGAAGGTTGGAGGCACCACTTCCAAGAAATCTGACTCCAGAAACTGTTCTTTGTGTCCGAAGCTCATTGAGGAAAAATCTATGGACTTCACACTCAGGTTATTATCCTAGTGTTCCAGGGTGAAATCTTGAAGGCGCCTGAAATTATTCACAAATGTTATGTGGATACAAGAGAGTGTTTTCATGGGAAAGGAAGTCCAAAGTTTTCAAAAAGATACCCTCAAAAGGCAAAGAGTGACTGATTTCGGACCTTGAGTAACTTTGGCCCACAGAAGCCAGTTCCACAGACCCGGGGGAGAAATTAGAATACCATGGGTTAAAGAGAATCAACTATAGATGGTGGGTGTGAGCCTTTTCTAGAATACTGGTGGTGTGAAGGAAGAGAAAGCAGGGGTAGAGAAGGTTCATAAGGAAAGGGTGAGCTGGGTGTTTTGTCTGCTGAGGAAAGGATCTGGAGAGGGAGAAATTGAGGGAGACACAGTTCCGTGAAGCAAGTGGCTTCCACGAATGAGGACCCCAGGGAGGCTGGTTCGGCTAAGACAGGGTTTCACAAAGAGGGAGCAGCTCCCGCCTAGTCTCTGGCTCACTCAGTAGAGAAGCTGGACAGATTTCTCCCCAGCTCACTCCCTCCCTGCTCCTTTGGAGGAGCTAGAGCTCTTGCCAGCAGGCCCCACTCTCGCTGTAGGGTGGGGGTGGGTCAGCGTGCTCTGGAAGATCTGCTAGTGTCTGTCTCTTGCACAACCATCCGCTTCTACTTCCCTCCAGGGCTGGGGAAGGGCAACTGCCTCCCCATGTTCCTTGCATATGTTCTGTGCTTCTGGCGTAACTATCATTTTGATTCATTTGCTCTCAATATTATACTAGGAGCACTTCTAATTGGCAAGACTGTGTGATCATCTGTTGTCGGGACAGATGAGGAGGAGCAAAGAAGACTTAGGGTTGCTTTGGTATTCTTGACACTACTGAAAGCTTGGTGGGCATCTTCTATTAGGACTGTGGGACATTTGGAGTATCATGAACATGGCATCTTGGGCATCTAAGCTATGAAATCAGACCCTTTAATCACCTGCTACAGGTATGTATGAAAGAATACACCCTTGACAATTACCAGTCTTAGGCTGGATGCCAGGACCTATTAAAGATGTGACCATGGGCACAAGGTCACTTTAATTCTCTGATCCTTTATAGGTAAGTCTTCTTATCAACTGGGTTTATAAAGTGGATAATATGTAAAGGATTTAGTACCTGTGGAAGTTCTTGGTAAATTGTAATGGGCTGAATAAATATGATCGATGATTCTCATGATTTCTGTGATGCCAAAACATGCACAAAAAAACAGATGAAAAATAAGACGAATAATATCAGTGGGTTCAGATGGGACACGCTGGAAATAGCCAACTTCAAGAAAGGCGCTCTTGACAAGGTTGTTAAGAAAATTTATGGAGTCAGGACTCTGATGGTTGAAAGGGACACAAAACTCAAGTCAAAGTGGCTTCAGAAAAAACAAACCCAGGTTACATTTCAGATCATCAAAAAGCTCAACAATTCAGGCACAGGTAGCATTCCAGGACTCCAGTAATTAGACCACAGCTCTGTCCCTTCTATCTCTTGTTCTCTTTTTGTTCCTAGCCATTCTCACATTCTCTCTTCCTGCTGACAAGAGGGCTACAGCCCCATACAAAGCCAGCCTCTGATTCTCTTTGAAAAGAACAAGGTTGCAGCTCAGAGAGACTTATAAAACTCTTGCATCTCATTGGCCCAAGTGAAATAACATACTTCTACACGAACCTATAGCTTATGAGAGGGACTGTGATGATCTAATTGGCCATTTCTGAGTCACATGACTGCATCTGGAGCCAATCAACACTGCCTTACTCACATGGGTTGGGACTGGGCGGGTGGCTCAAACATGCAAAAAGAGTGGTTAAAACAGTCACAATTACCCACCACAGATAGTTACTCACAGAAGGGATCTAGCATGCCTTAAAGAATGTGTGTGGGACCCATATAAAAAAAAATAACATTTAAAAATGCTGCAAATACTGCAAGTTTCACATTTTATTTTTGATTGGGAGGGGTCTTACTCTAGGGGCTTCTAGGAGTTATTGGTCATAGGGTGACTTGAATACTGCTCTTGGAATAGAATGTCTACATCTTCTGACTCTTCTTTCTACAGAACTCTGACATCTGTTCCTCTATTTGATCTAAATTTTATAATACTCCTATGAATCAGGGGAGTTCAGTGACTTGCTTAAAGCCACACAGCTAGATTGCCTACATCGTGGTTTACAAACAGAGCACTAACAAGAGCTAGTACAGGGCAGTTAGGAGAGGGGAGAGGCAGGAGTACAGGCATTTAAGCATGAAGGGTCACGAAGGAGGAGGTGATCGAGACAGACTTGTATGCACAAGCCCTGTATGCACAAGGCTGTCCCTGTATGCACAAGCCAAAGTCTGGTGGGGACACAGACGAAAAAGCAAACAGTTCCCTGTGCTTATGACACAGGTAAGTATGAGCCCCTCTGGGAGACCCAGCTGATTCTGATGGCGACAGCCTTCTTTAAGTGCTGGTGGCACTGAGCCAGCTTGTACCTTTAAGGATCAGATCACCCCATTTCAATTATTCACTTGCTGTATTATTCACTGGCCAGCTATATATGGCAGGGGTCAGAATTCCCCAGCAATGGTTCATTCTTGGAGGATCCTCCAAGCCAGTGTTTCTGAAACCTTCTTAGGGCCCATGAAGAGCTCAAGGAACAATGGTGGGCTTCCTTCTGGAAAAAAACACAACTTGCTTGCCATTTAGGGATTCAGTAAAGATTATGGCTGTATGTGTGTGTGTCCTGGGGGGCCAGTTACAGCAGGCATAATATCACAGGCCCCCCCCATCTTCACTGTCCCTTTCCGAATATTAACCCCTTAAAGGCAGGCTTGCAGCAAGGAGGAAGGGAAAGAGATAGGAGGTGGGGCTTAGCAGCACAGACCTAAATAATTTGGACCAGGGGAAAATAATGTACCCTTCACTTTCCCGTGGCATTGGCCACGTGAAGTCCCACGTGGGAACGTGCCGACACGGCGCAGCCACTCACCCCCCAACTTCAGTCACACACATACCAGCTTCAAGGTTCTAGTGTCATTCCACCTGCACAGTTATATTTTTTCTTTAATACACATGAACTTCATTTCCTTTTAAAATGAAACTTTCTCCCAGAAATGGAGAACCACACATATGATTCAAAAAATAAATGAAACACTCAGAAAACAAAGCATTGTTATTAAATCCTAGTTAGCCTTGGTAACTGACCTTAGCTGGGTGCCTGGAGATGTACTTTCTGTTAAAAAAATAAATTAAAAAGATGGTGGGGGAGGGTGAGAAGGGGAACAGCAAACTAAAAGATGCTAGAGACAATGAATACCCACACTATTGATGTTATCAGGAGGCTGAAGTGATTGCCAAGACGTTAACTTTCTCACCAAATGGTTCACTCTTTAGGTTCCCAAGGGGGGAATACTATGGCTTATTTAACAAATATTTGTTGAGTTGTCTAATAAGTGTCCTGGTTCTCAGGAGGATGGGGGTGCATGGGGAATAGATATGGGTTCTATCCTGGAAGAAGCATTCTCATGGTAGAGACAGACCAGCAACGCAATGGAAAATGAAATAATTTCAAATTGGACTGAATACTACTTAAAAAAAAAAAAAACCAACAACGCAAGATAAACACAGCAGGGGTTACAATAGTGAATTGGAGAGGGGGGGGGGGGGGGGGGGGGGGGGGGCTTCACATGCTGGAGCCAAGATCAGAAAGGCAGTTTGGTCCTTGGGTACGCGAGACCGGGGTTTCCAGGAGAAAACTGGTGTTCAGCGTCAGTGTCAGGGAGAGGGAGAGTAGTTAGCAGCTGTAACTTGATATCCCATAATCTGAAGGACACTAGAGAGACCTGCTCTTTGCCCCTGATTCAATCAGAAAGCAAAGCAGATGTTGTCTTAATAGTTTTCCAGTCCAATGGCCAAGAGAAAACAAACTATGTCATACATGTGGTTGTATTTAAAGGCAAGGTTACAACACACGTCCATCGAACGTTGGCCGTCGCTGGGGCCAGAGATGCAGCTGCCATCCGCGCGGAGTTCATCTAATTAACTGCAAGTGAAGACGCCTGTTTGCAAGTGGGGCCAAAATGGCCACAAGGACACAGTTTTTACAATGCTTTGCTCTCTTTTCTCATCGGAAGGCCTCAACCTGCCCTCATGTATGTCCATGCCAAGGTGCCGGGGACATGACTCGAGGCTTTCTCCTTGCTGTGCTGGCCTGACCGTGGCAGAGGCAGAAGTTCAATGCCCCGAAGAGGTTAGAGCTCTCAAAAAATAAATCAGTACAATGGCTTTGGGTTGCCATTGATCGGTATCTGGTCCCCCAAATGGAGATTGCTCAATCCACCACAAGACACGCTATCCTCATAGAACTCGCTGCTCGGCACCTTGCCCCCCATCTTGCCAGAGGCCCGGCTGCCATCCTACCCGCCAGCACCCCTGCCTGGGCTTTACGGAGCGAGCCCGGATGTGGGTGGAAGGCTCTTAGAAACGGTCCCTGGAAGCTGAACTCTGGCCTCCGAGTGCTGTGATCGGGGAGAGATGGGTGGGATGAAAGGCGGACTTGAGCTCCGCTTCGGAGGCCTCTCGAATCATCTTTCTTGGGAGACTGGAGACACCGGGGGAGATACTGGAAGAGGCTCATTCCATTTAAAAGAGCTCACTCACATATAAGGAAAACGCCAGATGGTGACATACGAGGTTGAGGAAACACAGGCCGCTCCCCCAGCCCCTCCAGGACCAGAGCTTTAGGGTCGTCGTATTCAGGCTCCCCGAGGCAGAGGACAGGCAGCTTAGGACTCAGGCAGTCCTGGGGTCAGATTCCAGCGCCATCACGTCCGACTTCATGGTGAAACACGGGTAAGCTGCTTCACCTTTCAGCCTCCGTTTTCTCATCTGTGAATGGGTGTGATACACCCACCTCCGAGGGTTGCTCCAAGAATGGGGGACAACGCTATGAAATCGCCTAGATGGTGCAAGGCAGACACGACATCTGCCCTGAGTGGTGATGGCGTCCCCCTGCCACTTTCTACCTCCCCCTTCCGCTCTGCTCTGGTTTCCTCTCAGTGCTGAGCCCACTCCAGCAATCTCTCTGATGTCATCCAAGCCCCGTTGTTCAGTCTTCCTTCAGGCATGTTTTTTAGGGGCACCTTTGGGTGACAGCGGAAGCTTCGGCCATGGACAGCACCCACCCCTGTGAAGGGTGGTTCCCAACTGTGCTCTGTGGAACAATGACAAATGCCTGCAATTGGGATGACGGGCGTTCCCAGCATTCCTTGGGAGGATTGTAAGACAAAATGGAGTCTATGGTCATATCGATTTGGGTAACGCTTGGAGAGTCATAGTGCATGCTGCATATTAAAGGCACTGGGGGATTCCACAGCAAATAAGCCCCCTTAGCTTTGTCTCATTTGATCTGACCTAGTGACATTCTAGTATCCCTCCTCTTTGCTCTAAGTGCTTTCCTTTACCTCCTCTCAGGTCATCTTCCCAATAACCCCCTTTCACAGATGTGAGTTCAGGGAGGTTAAATATCTTTCCTGCGATGGTCCAGCTGGGTAGAACCAGAATGAGCTGTTCTCTGTCCAAGTCCTTGGATTGCTTTTTTCTACATCTATTTCTGCATTAAGAAACAGCTTAATATCTATCCTTTTCTGGCAAAACAATCACAGATTCTATAAATTACTAGATGGGCCCCTAGGGTTACATGGTCTAATGATATCCTCTTCTTGGCAATGAGAAAATTAGAGGGGAAGTGATTTGTCCCAAGAATTAGGGACGGCAGAGCCAGGACTGGCACCCCACCTGCGAGCTTCCCCACATCCACTGAGCCTCCACAGCTGCCTTTACCTAATGCCCAGGGCTCATGGCCTGGCTTAAAGTCCTCAACCATACTCTCTGATTACTTACTCCCGCCCTCCAATGCCAGAGCAATGCTGCCAGCGGACTTTTCTGAAACGCTGATGGAACTGTTCTATGGCCATGCTGTCCGTTCTGATAACCACTAATTACATGGAACTATCGATTGCTTGAAAGGGTTGAATTCAAAGCAGGTGCTACATTATTAATGCTGCTTAATTTAATCTATACTTAAATAGCCACATGTGGCTAGTGGCTACCACAGTGGACAGGACAACTGTAGTGATCAGAGATCAAACTGAGGCTACAAACCCAGTCAACGCGACTATCAAAGAGTAGAGAGTATCCTTGAAATGACAGTCAAGTGACTGTCGAGTGGGTCCCCGGACCTTGCAAGGGGATCTCTTCAGTTTCATTTAATGGCGGGACCCACTCTGAGATGCCTTTGCTCAAGTGATCGCTTCCCCTCCCTGGCACATCCCACCCATTTTTCAAATACACCTTCCTTCAGGGCGCTTTTGCTTGACCTACTTTTCTCCCACCCAGCAGAGTGAAGAGATTCTTCTACAGAACTCCCATACTCTTAAAATTGTCCCCAGATGGGTGAGAAGGAGGAGATTTTTTATTTTGGTGAGAACCCTCTGGTGAACCAGTGATAGAGAGAGAAGACAGTTTGCCTCCAAGGACAGTTGTGGCAGCACCGTGGGAAGTGGTGTGAAAGATACAAGAAAGATATAATTAAAGAAGATGGGTTTATGTGACATGACTTTCTCCTCTATCGCCCCCACAAAATCGCTAGTAAAGTTAGATATTGCAAACTATAGCAACATATCGATTCATCTTACAAACATTGAGGGAGAAAATAAATTTCTACGCAATTGAAAACAACAAACACTCAACATAGTAGGAATAGGAGGGCACTTCCTCAGCCCAATAAAAGGCATTGATGAAAAACCTAGAGCTGGTGTTATACTTAATGGTGAAACAATGAATGTTTTCTCCCTGAAGTCAGGAATAAGGCAAGGATGCCTACTCTGGTCGATTCTATTAAACATTATACTAGAAAACCTAGCCAAGCAGGAGAAAAAAATTAAAAGGATCCAGATTGGATAGGTAGATGACATAATCTTGTAGATAGAAAATCCTAAGGAATCTCCCAAAGAACTAGCAGAAAATCTGAACAAGGTTGTAGGATACAAGATCAGTATACAAAAAGTAGTTGTATTTTTTCTCTATATTGACAATGAGTGAATCAAGAATGAAGTTAAGAAATAGCTTTGTTTATAAGAGCATAAAAAATAAATATATAGGAATAAATTTACATTTCAGTTCAAAAAACTTTTCAGCAGAGAAACTACAGACCACTCTCGAAAGAAAAACCTAATAAATGAAAGGATATTCCACTTCATAACCATAAATTTTAATGTTGTTAAGATGACTTTGATATTGTGATTTGTATGAAATATGTTTGGCCATTCTAATGAGCAAAAAATATATCTTATATGTATTGGGTCCCATTCTACAGTTCTTGGCTCACAGTTTCCCAAACCCTTGGAGTTTCCTAAGCATTGAGGATGATAACGGCATCTTTTGTTGTTTTAATAAGGTAACTTATAACAGGACTATAGGGAGGCTGGGTGGGAGAGAGACAATCAGTGGTGGGGGGAGGAGAAAAGGGCACAAAATGGAATAGAAAAGAACACAAGGGACCATGGAGATGGATCACGGGTGAATTGGTGGTGGGCTACCCAAGGGGAATACAAAATGTAAAAGACATAAATAACAATAAAAATATATATTTAAAAAAATAATAATAAGGTAACTTTGGGGGAAGTGCTTAAGGATGGGGGCTCGTAGCCAGAGGAACCAATTTAGACAGTTGAAACTTCCAGTCCTACTCCTAGTCCTCCTGGGAGGTGAGACGAGCAATGATCACTGATTTCATCAGTCACGCCTATGCAGTCAAGCCCCCACAGCAACCCCAAAGGAGGGGGTTTGGACAGCTTCAGGGCTGCAGAGATTTTGAGGGGTGGTGCTCCTGGAGAGGCATGGATTTTCAGTTCCCCTTTCAACATATCTTGCCCTGTGAATCTTTTCCAATTGGCTTTTTCTGAATATTATCCTTTGTAATAAACTAGTGATCTAGTGGGTAAACAGGTTTCCTGAATTCTCTTAACAGCGCTAGTGAATTAATTGAGCATAAGGAGGGGGTCCTGGGAACCTCTGATTCATAATCAGTTGGTCAGAAGCACAGACAATGGCCTGGACTTGAGAATGGCAACTGAAGCGCAGGGCAGTCTCGGGAGACCCTTAAGCTGTGGGATCTGATGCTGTCTGTCCCCAGGTAGATGGGTCAGAGTTGAGTTGAAGTCTTGAACACTGTGTCTGAGCATTACTTGCTGGTGTGGGGAAGACTCCCCATATTCACGTTGGAATTGGGTCCAGGAACTCTCAACAATGACAATACTCCTCATATTGATCTACAGCTGATCTTAAAATTTAAATGGCAATTCAAGCGCTCCAGAAGAGTAAAAATAACCTTTAAAAAAATGAATAGAGTTCGAGGACCAATATTTCCTCATTTCAAAACTGACTACAAGCTCCACTACAGTAATCAAGATAGTGTGGAATGGGGCCTCCCTGGCGGCGCAGCAGTTAAACGCTGCGCTGTGGAGCTGTCAGCAGCGCGCGATGAGTTCCACGCTCAGCCGGGGAGACCCACATGGTGCAGCAGACCTCTCCTGCCTTGCCTGCTGCTCCCCTCAGCAGTGTATTTCTGATCTGCCTGTTCTGCTCCCCACTCTGTCTCTGGTGAACCCTCTCACTGCCCTATGCCTCCGGTCTATACCCCAGCTTGTATGTATAAATAAATAAATCTTTAAAAAAAAAGATAGTGTGGAATAGTATAAGAATAGACATATAGATCAATAGACTTGAATTGAGAGTCTAGACATAAATCCTCACATCCATGGCCATTTTTTTTTCAAAAAGGGGACCAAGACAAGTAATTCAACAACTGTTGGGGGGGACACCTAGAGAGCCACACACAAAAGAATGAAGTTGGATTCTCAACCCATGTCATAAAGAAACATGAATTCAAAATGCATCACAACTTAAATATGAAAGTTAAGC